>PVKV010019440.1:0-42232 GCA_004027835.1 Alouatta palliata | reverse complement strand
ATTCACATTTAGGTGATCCCAGACAGGACAGTTGAATTTCGTTTTAACTGACTGCCATCTAACCATGGCAAGTAAATCTAATTTTATCACCTACAGGCTGAAATACCTTTAGCCTTCTAACCACTCCCCAAGGGAAGAAAGCTCTTGGTCAGCTGCCTGGCAAGCTGTTATGTAGTATTAGCAATACTGAAAACACCAAACATAAGTATGCTAACGCAATACTTGTTGCTGAGTAGTACAGGGATTACAGCAGACCTTCACAGCCCCTATGACTAATAGTCTTGTTTGTGAAAGACAAACTGACCAGAAACACACCCCCAACACAAACAAATGGTTAAGGCTTAAACCCTTAATTATGCTTCCTCGCAAAATGGTGGCTAATGAAAGCCATATGTGCTAGAAGAGTGGCTGCCGATTCCTGCAGCCTCTGCAGGCCCAAGAGGGGGATGTCAGAACAAGTAAGCAGCCAGATCTTTTCTGCTTGCCAACGTTTAACTCCCCATTTTCTCCAAGAAGCTTCTCTTCATTATATCCAGAAAGATCTTACTGAGGAGTATATCCATCCTGTCTCATAAGGTACTTTGTTTCCAGGGTGCTGATCCTCCTGATGGGTCATTCAGAAAGTTAATCAGGTGCTCTTAAAATGGTTTTTGGAGCTTCCAAGTTCTTACTTAGAATTCGAAGCTATAGGAGACAGAGATATCTAACGTGCCAAGCTGATTCCATTATGCAAAAAATTTCCTCTCTAAAAGGATGTACACAAGCTGTTAAAAAACAGTATGGGGGGGTGGGCTTTACACAAAGTTGAGTGGGGTGGCAATGGTACAGAGGAATGGGACTTTGCAATTATATTTTTCTAAATGATCTGAACTTGGTATCACTACTCCCATCACCTGGAATGGTTACAAGGCCTCAAAGGACTGACCCATGGGCTAAACGGCTGATCCTCGCTCTGAAGCCAGACAGAGTCTTAGCTGGGAGGTCCTTTAAAGATTCCACTGTTGAGAGCCAGAAGCTGGAGAGAGTGAGCTCCATCCTCAAGTAGTCCTTATGCTCCTTTGAACTAGCCTTGCTGTTCTGTCTTTTGTGATTTGGCCTGGAGTGTCATGTTCCCCTTAGATTCAGTGAAAGTAGGTAATTCCACAAGAGTATCTGTCTTTGGAGCCTCTCCACTGAGTGGTATCTCAATTGGCTTGGGCTTCACATCTATCAGGTAGAAGGTACGGGACAGGAGCAAAAGGGAAGGAGGGACGTTCTCCTTCAGGTGGAGGTCCTGCCACTCTGTGAGCTGTTGTCGCAATTGTTCCTCTGTGAGACCCAGTGATCTCATCCCTCGGGCCCTACAGGCAGCCTGTAGTTCTGATACACTCAATGCCTTCACCCCTTCCTTGGCAATTATTTCATCATCTGCTTTTATAGACTTCAGTTTCATCAGGAGCTGAAAGCGTAGCAGGTTGTTGGTTCCAAACGTCTGCAATTCCAGCAGTTTGCAAAGGGCAACCAGCTGAGGGCGATCTAGGTGCTCCAGGGCCAGCTGGTCCTCAAACAGTTTAGAAAATTGAACTATCTCCTTTGTGCTGGGCTTGTGGCCTGTCTGGACCTGCTTCACGTAGGATGAGAGCCATGTAGAGGCATCGCCCATCTTGGCTCTGTTCCTCCTTGCCATTTCTGTCATGGTTTCTTGAAGAAATTTTGCTATTTCCAACTTTGCAGCCATTTTCTTTTTCTGTTTTTCTTCCTTTTTGGATTCACTTTCAAAAGTTGATGGCAACATCTCTGGGAAGAGTTTCAGAAACACTGGTAATAAGAATTCCATGAAGGGTACAATTATGAACACCATAAATGGAACCAGGCGGAAGAAATCAACACAAGTTCTCAACAGCCTTCGTCTCTCTCGTCTGGTCAGGACCTGTCCATGCAGCAGCCTCCAAACCATTCTGGCAGCAACTTTCGTGTCAATCCAAAGTAAGTGGAATCCATTGTAATAATATTTAAGTTCATCCATGATTTTTTGTCTATAAGATTGCTCGCCTTCTTTAATCTTTACGCCAGTTTCTTTTGTGGCCTGAGGGCTTGTCACCTGTGTATCTTTTGTGGCTTGCTCCAGCTGAGGTTTGCCAGGAACCTCTCGCAGCCAGCAAGTGGATGTGTGTAGCTTTTGTATTAGTCTAGTTCGTGAGTGAATTACTGCATTGCCTGGCTGACTAGGATCTGAGTACTTGCTCCCACAGTTCTTCAAACATGTCTTATTTAAATGGGAATTTGGCAAGTGAAGAAATGCACATGATGGGGAATAAAAAGAGCAGGTAGGATGGACAAAATGGCTGGAGAATCTTGTTCGAGCAATAGCTAAGACTGAATTATAACTGTAGAAGGCCATATTTATTTTTGTCTCAACTAGTTAACATAGGGACCTCCTCGGCCGGGCTCCGCGGAAAGGCCGCCGAGGTCCTCCTAGCTCCTTCCCGAGTCCCTACTTTTTTTTTTTTTTTTTGAGATGGAGTCTCACTCTGTCACCCAGGCTGGAGTGCAGTGGCGCAGTCTTGATACACTACAACCTCTGCCACCTGGGTTCAAGCAATTCTCCTGCCTCAGCCTCCCAAGTAGCTGGGAGTATAGGTACCTGCCACTGCACTGGCTAATTTTCGTTGTTTTAGTAGAGATGGGGTTTCACCATCATGGCCAGGCTGGTCTTAAACTCCTGACCTCTGATCTACCCACTTGGGCCTCCCAAAGTGCTGGGATTACAGGGATAAGCCATAGTGCCCAGCCAGTTGGTTGGATTTTTGAGACAAAGGGGCTCAGTCTGCTGCCCAGGCTGGAGTACAGTGTCTTGATCATAGCTCAGTTCAGCCTCAGCCTCCTGGGCTCAAGTGATCCTCCTGTCTCAGCCTCCCAAGCAGCTGGGACTACAGGTGCATGCCACCATACCTGGCTAATTATTTTTTTGTAGGGACAGGGTCTCGATATGTTGCCCAGGCTGGTCTTGAACTTCTGAGGTCAAGTGATCCCACCACTTCAGCCTCCCAAAGCACTGGGATTATAAGCATGAGCCACTGTGCCCAGCCTGGCAATGGTTTTTTTTTGATATAATACCAAAAGCATAAGCAACCAAAGGAAAAAAAAAAACAGATAAATTGGACTTCATCACAGTAAAACACTTGTGCATCAAAAGAAGCTATCAAGGATGAGCATGGTGGCTCATGCTTGTAGTCCCAGCACATTGGGAAGCCGAGGAAGGAGGGTTGTTTGAGCCCAGGAGTTTGAGACCAACCCAGGCAATGTAGCAAGGCCCTGCCTCTATTAAAAAAAAAAAAAAAAAACTATCAAGAAAGGGGGAAAAAACCCACAAGAAAATATTTGCAAATCATATATATGATACAGAACTTGTATCTAAAACATAAAGAACTCTTAACAACTGAACAATAAAAAAACAAACACAGGCCGGGGGCGGAGGCTCACACTGGTAATCCCAGCACTTTGGGAGGCCAAGGCGGCTGAATCGCTTGAGGTCAGGAGTTCAAGACTAGCCTGGCCAACATGGTGAAACCCCGTCTCTACAAAAGTTAGCCGAGCGTGGTGGCACACGCCTGTAGCCTTAGCTACTCAGTGGGGCTGAGGCACAAGAGTCACTTAAATCTGGGAGGCAGAGGTTGCAGTGAGCCAAGATCATGTCACTGTACTCCAGCCTGGGCGACAGAGCAAGACTCTGTCTCAAATAAAAAAACAAACCAAAGACAACAGCTGTCGGCAGGGATGTGGAGCGGAGAGACTGGAATGCTTGTGTACTGCTGGTGGGAATGTACGATGGTGCAACTGCTGTGGAAAACATGTTGGAATGGTCAGAGAAGGGCAAGAAGGCCAGTGGGGCTGCAACATGGTAAGTAATCACACCCGAGGCAGGAGGAGGCAGCTGGGGCCTGTTCATGGACAGCCTTGTAGGCTCTTTGTTTCTGCAGGTGCGATAAAAAGCCAAGAGAACCATGAAGAGAACCAGATATCCTGGAGACAGCCTGAGAGCCCTTGCTCATGGGGGCTAAGGGTGAGATGCATCTCGGTAGGTAATACGTAGGGTTTCTGTCCTGTCCAACTGGTTGGAAGGAGCTGCCGTTTCCTGAGGAAGGGAAAACTCAGAGAGTGAGATTGTGGGGGGAATCTGGACTTCTGTTTAACCAGGCTGAGTGTGAGATGCTGTGCCAGAGACGAATTCTTCTCACTTTTCCCTTTGGTAAAAGAATATCCTGAGTTTTGGCAGGGCATTTGGCTTCTCAATTAAAGACTACATTTCCCTGCCTTCCTCTGCAGTATGTGTGGCCATGAGTAAGTGCTTGCCAATGGAATGAAATAGAAGGGATGTGTGAGGTTCCATGTGACAAAAATTGGACTTGCAAAGAAAAAGAAATGGAGATTATTTCCAAATCTCTGGAAGCCAACATTTTTACAATATAGTCTCCTGAATTATATTACAGAACCTAAAAAAAAAAAAAATACTTTTATTAGCTGGCTCTAGTTTTAATGGTGTGATTAAAAAGACCCCTATGAGATCTGACAAAATCTGGTCTAGCTGGAATGATGCTGCTTGGCTAAATCTTTTGTCACTACGGAGATAATAATACCTGCATTTTAGCATTAAAAAAATACATCAAAAGGTGGTTGTCAGATTGTTCAAATCTGGCAAGTTCCATGATGCTCTAAAAGAATCTGATATTGATACACAGTCAAAAGCTGTGTGCCCACCATGGACCTTGCGCCCAGATGGTGAAGGCGTGTGGGCGATCTGCCACTCACCTGCACATGCCACTCACAGCTCCTCCTCCGTTCGCAGGTACTGGGTACAGTCCAACATCTTTTTCAGTTGAGCAGCGTTTAATCTTTCTGAACACATAGGACATGTGCTTTCAGTGTTTAGCATGCTGTTTAGGGGAGGGAAAGGCAGAGTAAATTAAATACGTAACATTCCTTTAGCTTTGGGTTATTCTAATGAGAATGACAGCTACTTCTTCTATACCTCCTAACACATTGCAATTTGAGAATTAGAACTACTCAGTCTCATGCAAGATCCTCTTTAAGGATAATATTCTCAAAGGTCATAAGAGGTTCTTCCAAGAAGACAATTTGAGTCTTTAGAGATTCTTGGGAACACGAATAAACAGAAGGATGCTTAAGAAAAAAAGACGTAGGCCTAAGAAGAAAAAAAATAAAAAGACGTAGGCCTGTGTTTGGACAAATGTGTAAGACTGAGGGAAATGAGGCACACTCACATCTTCAGTTCTGAGTAGAGAGCAGGGAAGTTGCAATGTGGACAGACCGTCCAGTCATCTTTCAACATGTGTCGACCCTGGAAATGGCATGTTTAAGAGTTAAATTCATCTTTATTTTAAAAAACTCTCACCGTTATTCAATATTTTTTTTTTTTGAGACAGAATCTTGCTCTGTCACCCAGGGTGGAGTACAGTGGTGCAATCTGGGCTCTCTGCCAGGTGCCTCCTGGGTTCAAGCGATTCTTTTCCCTCAGACTCCCGGGCAGCGTGCCACCAGGCCCAGCTAATTTTTGTGTTTTTAGTAGAGATGGGGTTTCACCATGTTGGCCAGGATGGTCTTGAACTCCTGACCTTAAGTGATCTGCTGTCCTTGGCCTCCCAAAGTGCTAAGATACAGGCGTGAGCCACCGTGCCCTGTCCGTTATTCAGTTATAATAATTGAATTCCAGTTACAAGTCAGACCTCTAAATTATAAAATCATTGTTATTTCACACAGGTGAGTAACTGAGAGAGATGGCATTAAAAGGAGTAAAGCTAGGTTTTATTACATTCATGTTTAATCTTCAATTTTGTGGTATCATTACCTGAATTTAGTTTTCTTTAAAATAAAGCTTAAATTAGTCCAGTGAATTACAAATAACCTGATACATTAAAGTTCTCTGATAATAGGTCTTAATATCATAATAATAAAAACTACCATTTATTAAATGCTGCAGCCTGCCAGGTTGGTACTAAGGCTTCACACATTAGCTCTTCAGTCTGTGGTTGATCTCAGTAGGCAGGTGCTGCTACAGAGGACTGAGTTCGGGACAGTCTTATCCCCGAGTCTGTGCTATTCAGCCCTGTGTGCCCTTTTGATAGTGCCTCCACTATTATTATATGCTTTGAGTATCACTTTTAACCGTATTGACCATAAAATAAAATGCTAGATGTTGCAGGAAATTTGAGGGATAAGATTATTTTAAAAGTGAAGAAAATACTGACATCAAGTATTCAAATGGGTTACAAATATATATGCAAAGAAAGGGAAATTACTATAAAGAAACTTACTGTTGCAATGCAATATGGGATACTGTTTTTACATCCAGGACAGAGGAGTTCACACTCTGGGAGAAGAAATTTGCAGAATGGACATGGAGTCGTGGCCTCTTCTATTTCAGATGTATCAGGTCTCCTGTGAGGAAGAATCATGTCATTTAAAAATACCATTTTATTTCATGTACCATGGATGGCAAAGAGAAAGCATATTTGGAAAACCAGGGACATGTGACACACCTACTTCTTCATAGACTCTGGGCTTAGAGAGATACTTACAAGCTCATACCAGCCCTTGATCCACTCCAGGGAGGAGGAAGAGTACTTAGGATTGGTTAGGTTCTAGGGGGTTTCATGGGCCACCTTTGGGAACTGGAGTTCATCGCACATTCAGTGGCAGAAAGCATGGGTAGCTCTTGTAGTTTTCTCTCTTCCCATGTTACTGGAATGGTGAGCTTGGTATTTTTTCCTTTGTCTCTCCCTGTTGTGCAACAGAAGTGGTAAAGGCCACGCCAGCGCTGTCCAACAACTGTCTGTGATAATGGAAATTTTCTGATTCCGTGCTGTCCAATATGGCAGCCATGAGCCACATCTGAACACTTGAAATACAGGTAGTGTGAAGAACTAAGTTGTAACTTCTATTCCATTTTAATTAAATAGCCACATGTGACTAGCAGGTACCATATTGGACCATATAGCTACAAACCATTTGCGCATGTGGAGAGAATGACTAGCATCCCCTCCAAGCCAGAGCCTCGGCTAGCGTGGTTCTAGGCTTTTGGGGTCAATTATGATCTTGCATTTTCTAGTTACCTTCTCCCCACCTCACTCTCCATGCTAGCAGGAATTTTAGGTCAGATTGATTTGATCTAAAGCTACTTAGGCTTAAAAAAAGGAGTGTTCCTGGCTGGGCGCAATGGCTCACGCCTGTAATCCCAGCACTTTGGGAGGCCAAGGTGGCAGATCACCTGAGGTTGGGAGTCTGAGACCAGCCTGACCAACATGGAGAAACCCCATATCTATTAAAAATGCATAATTAGCCGGGCATGGTGCTGCATGCCTGTAATCCTAGCTAACTTGGGAGGCTGAGGAAGGAGAATTGCTTGAACCCAGGAGGTGGAGGTTGCGGTGAGCCAACATTGTGCTATTGCACTCCAGCCTGGGCAACAAGAGTGAAACTCTGTCTCAAAAAAAGAAGAGTGTTTCATGTCCTCCTATCCGGCTTAGAGTTCTCTGCCATGAGGGTGGCTCCCAAGCCCACCTACCAATGAAGTGTCATTTGCTTCCATTTGTCATTACCAATCTAGTCATCTCCCTGGGCTAAGGTCTGGGTCAAGATTCAGGTACCTGGGTCTCCTGGTCATAATGTAATTAACAGGAACTCCAAATGTTATCACTACTCTGAATAAGTGGTTGTTTGGAATTACTACATGACTGCAATGACTTTTTTCTTTTCTAAATGCAAGGGCTACTTTTTCCTAGTTTTCCTTTAGAAAAATCGGACTACTGACTGCTTTCTGAAGCGAGGACGTGCCTATGGGCTTTTGGAGTTACACAGGATTTGGAAATGAGCTCTCTGCTGGCAATGGGCCCTGTGAATATGAAGTTCCTCATGCTGAGAACGTCTACTATTTCCTTCATCCCTCTTTGGCAGACATAGTTTGCTGCTCTCTCCATCTTCTTTGCCAACAGAATTTTGTTTCCCCTTAGCAGCCTGAGGTCCTGTGAGGCAGACTACTGGGCATGGAGGTGAAGGTCCTGAGGACGGGCCTTCCTAAGCAAAAAGGAGAAGACCCCTCTGACCTCTCATTTCCCTCCTTCTCCCTGCCTGGAACGAGGACACGTCTGGGGGTGTGGCAGATGTCTCGCAATCATGAGAGGAAACCTCTATGCTACGGATGGCAAAGCTGGAAGACGGGGATCTGGGTCTGGTGGCATCAAGGCACGGTGACACCAGCCCTGGACTGCGATGCTTTGCATGTGAGTCAAATAAATACTGACTTGGTCAAGCTACTGTTAGGTTTTCTGCTGCTTAGAGCTGAACACAATGCTAATTGCTATGCCCTGCCATTTTCTTTTTTTGAGACAGAGTTTCACTCTGTCGCCCAGGCTGGAGTGCAGTGGCACAATCTCAGCTCACTGCAACTTCTATCTCCCGGGTTCAAGCAATTCTCCTGCCTCAGCCTCCGGAGTAACTGGGATACAGGCGTCCGCCACCATGCCTGGTTAATTTTTTGTATTTTAGTAGAGATGGGGTTTCACTGTGTTGCCCAGGCTGGTCGTGAACTCCTGAGCTCAGGCAATCTGCCTGCCTTGGCCTCCCAAAGTGCTAGGATTACAGATGTGAACCACTGTACCCGGCCTCCCCTGCCATTTTCTTATCCCTGCACATTGGCAGCTACATTTTGGGAAACACCTTTGAGAAATGTGATTAGATAGCAGAAATAGCAGCTCAGCCTACCTGACCATTCCCTCGATCTTCTTTTTGTATTTGGCATCTATTTTGCCGCGGTATTCAGGCCTCATCAACATAGCTGCGAAGCTGAAAGCAGAGTTCTTCAGGCCTGCCCTGTGACACTCAATCACAGTTGATGTCAGGATTGGTACAATGTCTGCAAGACAAAATGGGAGCAGTAAGAACACAGTGACTCCTGTCCTCAGTGATACAGGTGTGACTCCACCAAGCAGGATCATATGCTCTGAACTTTGCTTTTTCTGCAATGAAGCAGATATGATCTGTCTAATGAGGAAGGTCTGTAGTGGTGGGGTCAGGCTAACTGCTTATCAGATGCTTTTCCTTTGATTACACCGTTGTGCCTTGTAACACTGGGACCTGCATCCCTTGAGGCAACACTTCCCTGAGTTTCCTTTCATACCTCTTAGATACCGTTTCTGCATCTGACAGGCCTGCTGATAAAAGCATTAGGGGGATTAACTACTTTATGCACTCATCTCTCTGCAGGCATCAGATTCTTTCTTCAGGACAGACACCCAGAATTACTGGCTCAAAAACAGGACCTTTTAAAAAACACTCTTATCACAAATTGCCAAACTGCTTTCTGGAAAGGCCATACCAATTTCCATTCCCACCAGCAATCACGAGAGTGCCTGTCCTTTCCCACACTTTGCCCGCATGGTAGACTTTCATGTCACAACAATGACAAAAATACATTTAGAGAATGCGGGTTGGCCAATTATGACCCGTGGACCAAATCTAGCCCTCTGACTTTTTGTACAGCCCATGAGCTAAGAATGATTTTTACTTTTTTTTTTGAGATGGAGTTTCACTCTTGTTGCCCAGGCTGGAGTGCAATGGCATGATCTTGGCTCACTGCAACCTCTGCCTCCTGGGTTCAAGTGATTTTCCTGCCTCAGCCTCCCAAGTAGCTGGGATTACAGGCCCCCATGTCCGGCTAGTTTTTGTATTTTTAGTAGAGATGGGGTTTCTCCATGTTGGTCAGGTTGATCTTGAACTTCTGACCTCAGCTGATCTGCCCACCTTGGCTTCTCAAAGTGCTGGGATTACGGGCGTGAGCCACCATGCCTGGCCAGATTTTTACATTTTTAAATGGTTGAAAAAATATCAAAAGAAAAATAATATTTTTGTGACATGTTAAAAGTGTATGTGGTTAACATTTGTGTCTAAAAATAAAGTTCTATTGAAATATAGTCATGCCCATTTGTTTATGTATTATTCATGACACAATGGCAGAGTTGAGCAGCTGTGACAGAGACCACATGTCTCACCAAGCCTCAAACATTTAACATCTGGCCCTTTACAGAAAAAGTTTTGCTGCTCCCTGTCGTATAATGTGACAGTATTTCATCATTTAAGAATGTCATCGTGACATGTCTTTTAGAACAGTGGGGCATTTTCAGAGGCAATGTCCTACTGTGCTTGTGAACATGGAGTCAGACTATTATTAGCTGACAATGTGATCTTGGGTAAATGTTATTTCTTTTGTGTCCCAGTTTGTGCAGAGAAGTAGTCGTGTGTGCAGGCCTGAGACTGTCATCCTTGGAAAGGCCTGCTTGAACAGCTGGCCCTTGGTTCACATCTGGAACATAGATTTGGAGATAGTTCCCACCGTTTCCAGAACTGATGAGTGGCTTACTGTGCCTAAAATCTTTGTGCAAACAACTTATGCTGAACATCTGCTCTCTGGGAGCCTGGAAAACTGGGTGCCTATGTGACCAGACTCCAGTAAAACTCTTAGGTGCTGAATCTCTAATGAGTTTCCTGGCACTTGACATTTCACCCGTGTTGTACAAGTCAGTCTTAGAGGAGTTACTGAACTTGTGTCCTGTGTGCTCCAATGGGAAGGGACTCTCGGAGTTCTGTGCCTGCGCCTGATTGCCTTTGGGCAAATCCTTCTGCTGATCTTTGCCTCGGATCCTTTTGCTGTGATAAGTCTCAGCTTTGGTACTACTGTGTGTTGAATCTTGTAAATCCTCCCAGTGAAGAGTCATCAAACCTGGGAGTGGTCTTGGGGCCCTGACATACCACTTCATGGAGCTGCCATGAGAATTAAATGAGTTAGTGTACGAGGGGAGCCTGCTCAAGGGGTGCTGTGCTAGCGTGCGGCATGGGGTGTGGGTGAGAGTGCTGGTCAGATGGTACTTACGTGATGGAAATTTGCTGATGTTGTTGGCCACCCGAATCAGCATGCGAGCCCCTTTCATGTGATCTCCATTTTTAACATGAATCTGAAACAAATGACATATTTACTTTTCTCACAGATGTTCATTAACCCCAATTCATGCTTTGTTCCCCCAAATAAACAACTCATTGATTATGGGCCAGGGTCATCATGAGATTCTTTTAGACTCTCCTGGTTGATGCCACTGGAGATTTCTCCCTTTTTTCTCTTCAACAGCTGCTGCCTGGCCCCGTGGATTCACCCGCCTCACCTACTCTACGCTCTGCTTTTCACTTTGCCCTGGACCACTTGGCATGGGTTAAAATCCCCGGTCTGTCTCTTACTGGCCATTCTTGGGGGACCAACTTCACTGAGTTGTGGTAAGACCTGAAAGCTGAGTGAGTCAGGAATCAGGTAGAGAGAGAGAGAATGATCTGCTAAAGGAAAGGGCCCCTGTCTGTGCTAAGAGGGCAATGACGGGTAGAAGTCCTGAGACTAGGCAAGGACCAGCAGGGTCAGTGACAGACACATTGAGTGGTGTGTTTAGGATGGGGTGAGCCTGGAGAGTTGGCAGGGGCCAGGCCATGAAGCCACTGCAGTCATCCAGGGGTGAGACGAGGAGGCCAAAAAGATGGGGCAGTGGGGATGGAGAGAAGCAGACAGATGAGGGGTCAGGGCTGATGATACTTGGAGAGAATGTGCAGGGTGAGTGTGGAATGATGCCAACCCTTGGGGCCAGAGAAAAAGAAAAGGACTCAAGAAGCACCCCTGTGGCTTACGGTGCTAGAAAGCTCTGTTGCAGGAGGGCCTCCTACAGGAATTCCTATTTTTGCTACACATCTTCCACCAATGTGCTTCTGTCCCTCCGGCACTCCCAAACCTCCATTTTGCTAGATTTGTGCTTCTGGGACGTTGATATCACCACTTATGCCTGCAGCCGAGACAGACTTCTCTCCTCCTTCCAACCCCCTTCTTTATGGAAGAAGGATCCTCCTGCTTCTCTGAAGGGAAATGTACTCTTGGGAGTTGCAAGTTATAACTCCAGATGCATTTCCCTTAGAATCAGCACTACAGACCTGTGCAGTCTCAGGTGGTAGTCATTAGTCACGTGTGGCTACTTAAATTTAAAAATTAAAATCATATACAATTAAAAATATAGTTTAGCAGCTATACTAGCTGCATTTCAAGTGCTCCACAGCCAGGTTAGTGGCTACCATATTGGGCAGTACAGATACAGAATACCTCTATCACTGCAGAAAGTTCTACTGGACGGCACTGATGTGGACAATAATTAGGGTGTAAATCATTGATAACATGACTACTCTTGTGGACAGGCCAGAGAACCAATTTAGCATTAATATGGAAAGACGTACTGTGACATAAACAAACATTTGAAAAAATACATAAGTTGGAGTCTGCCTGTATCTTTATAGAGACATGTATATATACATAAATGTACACATGAATATATATGACAGTTACGTAGCTTGTGTCTTTTTTCAGAGTTGCAGTCTTGCTCTCTTGCCCAGGCTGGAGTGCAGTGGTGTGATTATAGCTCACTGCAGCCTCAAACTCTTGGGCTTAAGTGATCCTCTTGCCTGGTCCTTCCAAAGTACTGGGATTACACGTGTCAGCTACCGTGCCCAGCCTCATTTATGTAAATTATACATACAAATACTTGATGTTTGCAGGACCAATTTTGTTTGTATTTATAATTACTGATTTAAAAGACAGAATATACACAACTAAACATAATCCCAATTTGGTAAAAAGCATGCATTTATAGAAGTACAAAGAACATACACAACACAGTGTTAATCTGGGTGATGGACCTAAAGGATGAATTTTTAAAAAATTATTTTCTACATTCTTTAAACTTTCTTAGTGAATATGTATTATTTTAAAATTTGGATGAAAACTAAACAATATTTTAGAACAGTGGAATTTTATGAAATCCACTAACAGAATAAATAAACTAAAGCTTTGGATAAACAAAGATGTTTTAAGAAATCTATTTTCCTGAGACAGGTAATACATTTCTATGTTTCAAAATCAAAACAGTATAAGAAGGCTGGGCATGGTGGCTCACACCAGTAATCCCAGTGCTTTGGGAGGCCAAGGTGGGCGGATCACTTGAGGTCAGCAGTTAAGACCAGCTTGGCCAACATGGTGAAACCGCACCTCTACTAAAAATACAAAAAAATTAGCCAAGTGTGGTGGCAGGTGCCTGTAATCCCACCTACTAGGGAGGCTGAGGCAGGAGAAATTGCTTGAACCTGGGGGGCGGAGGTTGCAGTGAGCCGAGATCACGTCCAGCCTGGGTGACAGCGCAAGGCTCCATCTCAAAAACAAAACAAAACAACATACCACAATATAAGATGCACATGGTGAAGCCCAGTCCCCCTCGTCTCCATGTCCCCGCACTGTAGTTTGGTGCAGTGCCTCCTGCCTTGTGCCTGATTCCACATAAGGCAGCGTACTGCGGAAGAGTTCGCTTTCTTGTTTTGCCGCTTAACGATACAGAGATCTAGGCAATTACTCTAATCCAATGGAGAAGTGCCTGGAGAAAATCTCAATGGGCGACAAACACCTGGCAGGTTATGTCCCAAGTCACTCCGTGGGCCTCACCTTCACTAGTATATAGCTGTGCAGAATCATGAGGTTGGTGGCCATCTCGGAGGGAATTTTGATCTTTTGGGATTTAAGTTCTGCGTACATACTGAAGAGAACATCATGTGCATTCCGGTAGTTTCCTTGAAAAAACGTAAAACGACATTACTGCAAAGGGTGAAATCTGAGGACATTCTATGAACCCCTATCTTACAAGTGGATTTTGTTAATCTTGTTATTAGTAATCTCTTAATAATTTATTATTCAAAGCAACTCAGCAGATTTCCTATCTATCCATTTATCTATCTGTCTGTCCATCTGTCTATCTGTCAGACAGGGTCTTCCTCTGTCACCCAGGCTGGAGTGCAGGGGCACAATCTCTGTTCACTGCAACCTCTGCCTCCCAAGCTCAAGCGATTCTCCCATGCCTGGCTAATTTTGTATTTTCTGTAGAGACAACGTTTCCACCATGTTGCCCAGGCTGGTCTCAAACTCCTAGGCTCAAGAAATCCACCCTCTTTGGCCTCCCAAAGTGTTGGGATTACAGGCGTTAAGCCACAACGCCCAGCCAGATTTTCTATTTTAATTGATGTTATAAACATCCAGCTAGTCCCTCTGGTGAAAAACAGTGGTGTCCTCCTTGATGTCTTACTCTTCCTCAAGGCACCCACCTGGCCCTGACGTCCACCAGATCATGGAGTTCTAAGTGTAACTCTCAGTCTCCCAAATCCAGCCTCCCTTCCTCATGCCCACTGTGAATGCTTCTCACCATTTCTTTCTGCAGCAGTGCTCGTCAGGATTCCCTGAGCCCACATCTGATGTCAGAGTATGCTTTGAAAACCCTCAAGCCTCAATCCACACCCAAACACCTCAGAGTCACACCCCTGCATAACACCCTCCAATGGTGCCACTCACACCTGGAAGTGCAGAGCACCTGTGCCCTTCAGGATCGGCTTCTGCACTCCTTGCTGGCTTGATTTTCCTTCCCTTCCTTCTCCAGGCATGTAAATGCCGCAGCCTTGCCAGCACTTTTCCTCATCCCCGCACTTCCCCACATTCCCATTTCCACACATCCCAGCACTTTGGCTCTGAGCACCCCCACCTCCCCCTCATCTCCTGCACCCCATCCTTTCAAAACTCAGCCAAAGCTTTCATTGTCTTCTCTCGTCTCCATCCTCCAACTCTCCCTACCCCAACCTTCAGGACGCTGCGGGTAACCCAGCAGTGCTCTTATTTTCATTGTGCCTTTTCAGCCTGTTTCTCTTTCTAGTCTGGCACTTGTCACCCTGTCCGACTCTGAATTTACTTTCTGTCTCTCCCATCAAATCAGGACCTTAAGGACTGAACTATGGCTCAGTTCTCTCTTATCCTGAGCTCCTAGCATGCATCTGACAGGAAGGTGTTGCTGAATCCATGTAAGTTGAATAAAGTAATGACTTACTGGACTGCGTATTTTCTAAAACTGTGTCCACATTTGTAAAGATTTAAGAAGATCAGCTCATAAAAATTAATGAAGACAGCAGACTAATTCTCTCACTCATTCAATAGGTATTGATAGAGCACATATGAGCAGAACCATCCTAAGAGTCTGTCAACAGTCTCTGCATATTACAAAGAACTAGGTCCCTGACAGTACCACATCAGTACCCTCCATCGCCTGGCGTCTCATATTGTTAATGCCAAACGCAGGGAATGGAAAGAAAATATCGTGAGTCTGTAGGAAGGGGCTTGTGGGCTGCAGAGGTGAGAGGAGACATCAGTCATGAGACAGAAACTCAGGCTGCGGAGGAGGAGAGGAAATAGCACCTGACAACAGACGGCCTTTGCCTCTTACATTTACACAGTCCCCTGGGACAGTACATTGTTTTACTCCTCTGAAACCTAGAAATGGTCATCTTGTTAATCTTTTGGGTTCAAAGCAAGCCTATGTTAGAAACATAGGGGCTACTTTTTCCTACACAGAAAAGGGGCAGGGGCTGGGGCTTGATTCTGTTGCCTGTTTGGGGAGTGACACGTACATATCATGGACCTACCTGCAGACTGCTCTTCTCTGGCAATGATGATGGCAGTCTGGGCAGCTTCTCGGTATTGTTTCAGAGCCATGTACAAGCGGAACAGGTACTTGGCATCCTGACATATAAACCATTATAGAAACATTACTTTCTTCATTAGCTAAGGGGAGATTAGAATTTTGTATTTCAGTTAGAATCACATTCATCTGCCAGTAACTGAGGATTGATATTGCTTTAAAAAACTCAATGAATAAAGAATTAGTTTGTTTATTAAGCATTTATTCAGAGCTCAATATGGCCAGGTGGTATTCTAAGTACTTGAGAAAAACTAATGCATTTAAATCCTCATACCCACCCTAGGAAGAAGGCACTACTGTTATCCCAGTTTCACAGATGAGAAGCTGAAACAATAGGGGGTCCTGGTCAGGATTTGAACCACAGGATCTGAGTGTATATTCCTGACCCTACTCCATAGAGTATTTCTCATGTGCTTCCAAACAAAATATCTTCTTACATGATATACGAACTTTGCAAACTTTCAAGAATTTTTATATGTGTATCAATTTTCTCTGGCCACTGGCCATTTTCCATTTCTATTCCAACTCTAGACAGCTGCGAGCATTGGATGCTGGTTTCCAGATTATTAGGGTAAGCAGATAGGATGGTAGGTGGCTGGAGCAGCTGAAGGGACTGTGTGAAGGGTCTTGGTGAGTTAACTGAGCTGCTCTGGGTCTCTGGCTTTATCTGTAAGATGCAGAAAATGGACTCAGGGACCGCTACAGTCCTCTCCAGCTGTGACATTCTGTTGCCCTCTCGTCAAATCAGTGACTTGAGTTTCTTGCCAGCAAATCTTAAACATAAAGCAAAAGGGAAGAAACAGGTCTGGAGGCATTCTCAAAGGTGTGTGCGTCTCTCCTCACTAGGGATGGGAGAAGATGGATGTTCTGTAGGAAGCCATGTGAGTCACATATTTTGAAAATATGCTTATAATGATTTCTTTTTTTCTTTCTTTTTTTTGAGATGGAGTCTCACTCTGTTGCCCAGGCTGGAGTGCAGTGGCACAATCTCGGTTCACTGCAAACTCTGCCTCCTGGGTTCAAGCAATTCTCCTGCTTCAGCCTCCTGAGTAGCTGGGACTTCAGGCAGGCACCACCATGCCAGGCTAATTTTTGTATTTTCTGTAGAGACAGGATCTCGCCATGTGGGCCAGACTGGTCTCCAATTCCTGACCTCAAGTGATCTGCCCACCTTGGCCTCCCAAAGTGCTGGGATCACAGGTGTGAGCTACCGTGCCTGGCCAATTTATTTCTATTTTATGTTACAGAGAATTATTTTTATGCTTAATGTGATTTTTGTTAATTTCCATAATTTTTGAAACGTAAACAAAGCACACTCTGAGTTTTAGAGATTAGTGCTAAGTCATAGTTTCAATGTCAGTGATCTTTTTTTTCATAGTTTCTAGAATAAACAAAATTATAACATTTGAGAAAAATTGTTGGCGGTGAGGATCGTTATCTAGAGGGGCATGGCTATCTCACAGGGGGCAATACAGATTTTAAAGAGTGAACATACGTTGTCCTCTAAAACGCAGCATCTGTCTAGATCAAACTTGTCCAACCCATGGCTCATGTGCCATATATGGCCCAGGACAGCTCTGAATACAGTCCAACACCAATTTGTAAACTTTCTTAAAACATTATGAGGTTTTCTTTTGCCATTTTTTTTAAAGTTCATCAGCTATTGTTAGTGTTAGTGTATTTTATGTGTGGCCCAAGACAATTCTTCTTTTTCCAATGTGGCCCAAGGAAGCCAAAAGATTGGACGTTCCTGGTCTAGATGATCTACGCTACTGGCAGAGAGAAAAATTTTCAGGTCTACGTTGTAAAAGCATGATGGGTAAAACAGGCAGAACAAAACTGTAACCAAGATCTGAAGATGCACACGAAGCCCACGTGTTCAGTACCTTAGGCACGCCGTCGTTCTCCCCCATGAGGTGGTCTATCAGCTGATTGGTCAGCAGTTCATCTTTGGCCTGACCAACCTGTTTAATGAGAGAAAGACCCAGCAAATTCAGCATCTTAACCCAAGCAAGAGTGGAAACAAAGATAATCTTCTGCTTAGGGAGACAGAATAAAAAACATTAACAGTACCTATAGTAAAGTGCCTGAAATATGACATAGAATCAGGGCCTTTCTTCATTCGTTGCTAGAGTCTCCATTAATAGAAATCCATCCTTAGAAGCTATAGCTTTTCTTAACTGCTGTATCAAAATATCATATTTGCTTTTCTTTTCTTTTTTTATTTGTTGAGATGGAATCTTGCTCTGTCACCAAGGCTAGAGTACAGTGGCACAATCTCGGCTCGCTGCAACCTTTGCCTCCTGGATTTAAGTGATTCTCCTGCCTCAGCCTCCTGAGTAGCTGGGACTACAGGCGTGCACCACCATGCCCAGCTAATTTTTGTATTTTTTTTTTTTTTTTAGTAGAGATGAGGTTTCACCATGTTGGCCAGGATGGTCTCTACCTCTTGACCTTGTGATCTGCCCACCTCGGCCTCCCAAAGTGCTGGGATTATAGGCGTGCACCACTGCACTGGCCAAAATACTGTATTTTCTTTCACATATACAGAGAATGTACTTCTTGGAATTTTTTTTTTTTTTTTTTTTTTTTTTTTTAATAGAGTCTTGCTCTGTCGTCAGGCTGGAGTGCAGTGGCGCAATCTTGGCTAACTACATCCTCCACTTCCTGGGTTCAACCAATTCTCCTGTCTCAGCCTCCTGAGTAGCTGGGAACACAGGTGCGTGCCACCACACCTGGCTAATTTTTGTATTTTTAGTAGAGACGGGGTTTCACCATGTTGGGTTTCACCAGGATGTTGGGTTTCACCAGGATGTTGGGTTTCACCAGGATGGTCTTGATCTCTTGACCTCATGATCTGCCTGCCTCAGCCTACGAAAGTGCTGGGATTACAGAAGTCAGTCACCGTGCCCAGCCCTTGGATGTTTTAACAAAAACTTTCTTAAGATAAGTGACTATGACACCTTGAAGACAGCATCTTAAGCACAAGTGCTTACACAACAATATCATTCCAGGTCCCTTCCTCTGCAGCGGCTCCATGAGGAAATGCACTTGTGAATGACTACATGTCCTCGAAAGTGTAAAGAAATGAGGGTCATAGCCAGAGGATCCCAGAAGAGAGCAGGCCGATGAAACGTGGGTGGGGTTCTGGAGAGAAGGCTGGCTTAGAAATCTTTATTTAAAAGTCATCTCCAGGCAGGGAACAGTGGCTCACACCTGTAATCCCAGCATTTTGAGAGGCTGAGGCGGGAAGACTACTTAAGGCCAGGAGTTCAAGACCGGCCTGGCCAAGATGATGAGACCCCATCTCTCCTAAAAATACAAAAAATAGTTGGGTGTGGTGGTGTGCACCTGTAATCCCTGCTACTCTGGAGGCTGAGGCACGAGAATCACTTGAACCTGGGAGGTGAAGGTTGTAGTAAGCCAAGATCCCGCCCCTGCACTCCAGCCTGGGTGACAGCATGATATTTTGTCTCAAAAAAAAAAAAAAAAAAAAAAATGGCCTGGCACGGTGGCTAACACCTGTAATCCCAGCACTTTGGGAGACCGAGGCGGGCAGATCACAAGGTCAAGAGATCGAGACCATCCTGGCCAATATGGTGAAACCCTGTCTCTAGTAAAAATACAAAAAAATTAGCTGGGCGTGGTGGTGCACGCCTGTAGTCTCAGCTACTTGAGAGGCTGAGGCAGGAGAATTGCTTGAACCCGAGAGGCAGAGGTTGCAGTGAGCCGAGGTTGTGCCACTGCACTCCAGCCTGGCGCCGGTAAAGGAGTAAGACTCTGTCTCAAAAAAAAAAAACAAAAAAACAAAAAAAAAATGTCATCTTCATAAAGGTGAGTGAAATCACTGAAATACTGGGTGTTATTGAACAGGAAAAGTAATGGACCACATTGCAGGATGGGCATGCATGAGTTTTAGTAGGAACATAATATGTGAGGTCAGGAATTTAGGGGAAGCACTAGGGAATTATAGATAAAATTAGGAGGCGTCAGAATTCTGTGTTTATTAAAAAGAGATGAGCTTGGCATGGTAGTGTGTGCCTGTAATCCCAGCTACTCAGGAGGCTGAGGCACGAGAATTGCTCGAACCCAGGAGGTGGAGGTTGCAGTGAACCGAGATCATGCCACTGCACTACAGCCTGGTGACAGAGCAAGACTGTCTCAAAAACAAACAAACACACACACACACACACACACACACACACATCGGGAGCTCAACTTAGGGGAAGGAACACTGAACAGTTTAGCACTGTCCTCTTGTCATGGTAATGACATTACAATGAGAAATACCACCAGAAATGGAGGAAACGGTCATTAGGGACTCAGCAGCACCTGGCCTTGCCTGCTATACCACAGGGGAGGTACCAGGACAAGGCTGTGAGTCACCTGTCCGGTAGAGGAAGGATGAAATCAGTAGGCTTGAGTGTAAGAGATGACCCTGAACCTGCGGCTGCAGAGACTCTCAGGCTGCAGGATTTCTGCACACTCAACTGCCTGTGGTCATCGTCAGGGAAATAAGCTAGGCTTTCACCAACCTGTGTCCCCTCTGCTCTTGCCACTTCAGTAAAGCAGGGATATTGGGACGTAAATTGTTCTCTTGATCTTGGGCAGGTTACTCTTGGGGCCTCATGTGGGTAATAATGGCACCTAACTCAGAGAACTGTTATGAGGATTAAGTCAGTCAGTTCACGTGCCGGGTGTGGACGGGTGCCAAGTAGACAGTGTTGTCAAACACACAATAAAAATGCGGGATTCCCGGTTAAATTTAAATTTCAGAGAAGTAATAAGTAATTTTCACTATTAACTATGCAAAATGTGGCCACCCTACTGGCAGGGTCAACATTTGAAAGGTGTCCCTTTTTTTTTTTTTTTAGACGGAGTTTTGCTCTTGTTGCCCAGGTTGGAGTGCAACAGTGCATTCTCAGCTCACTGCAACCTCTGCCTCCCAGGCTCCTGCCTCAGCCTCCTGAGTAGCTGGGATTACAGGCATCCACCACCGTGCCTGGCTAATTTTGTACTTTTAGTAGAGATGGGGTTTCTCCATGTTGGTCAGGCTGATCTGGAACTCCTGACCTCAGGTGATCTGCCCACCTCAGCCTCCCAAGGTGCTGGGATTACAGGTGTGAGCCACAGCACCAGGCTGTCCCTATTGTTTTTTTTATCACCAGCAATAACGGCAGCTGCCCCCAGGGAGAGCGGAGCACACTGGAAGTGTCAGGACAGATAGACAGGAGAGCCAGCAGGAATAGATGTGGCCATGCAAAGGCCACTCACAGAAGGGTGCAGAAGGAATGCTGAGGGGTGCTGGCATTGGAGGGCAGAAGGGTCAGAGAAGGAGGCTGAGAAGGGACCATACGGGAAGAATTGGAGAACAGAAGACTGTGTATTGAAGGGAGAAGCATCCAGAATGATGTAGTATAATAGCATAAAATGTCACTGTAACATGGAGTAGGGTGAAGACTGAGAGGGCGACTTCTATATTTAGCAAGTGAGAGGTCTGTGGGGACCTTTTCAAGCAAGTTCATGGAGTGGGAAGGCAGAAGCTGAGTGCAGAGAGGTAAAGAGGGCTCCCCCAACTTACCTGAGAGACACCAGTGAGCCCCACCTTCCCCAAAATCTCCCAGCGAGGGCCTCATACTTCCCTTCCCTCTTCCCCCTCCACAAACCAAGGAGGCATTTCAGAGCCTTGAGGTGCCAAGGATGGGGATGAGGGCAGGGTGGGTGAAGCATGAGCATTTTGATGACGCTCCCAAATAATTCGGGGATGTGGCTCCTGGCTGCGAATCAGCAGGTGAAAGGGCACACAGACTGTGAGAAAATGCAAGTCATGAGAAAATGTGATTTTTTTTTCCCCCAGGGGAAGGTCCCCAAGAAAAAAAGAAAGAAAAGAAATGGAGGATTGGGAAAAAAAAAACTTGTATCACCTGTGTACTGCTTTCACTGAGCTGGGGACCAACATGTGCTCGATTCAACAAATATTTATTGAGTGACAGCCATGTGCAAAACACTCTATAAAGAGACGGGTTCTGGACCTTGAGGGACTTGTAATCTGAAGGGAGTTATTACAGCGATAAGTGATGTTCAAATAGCTTAGACCATTCTAAGGAGGGTGAAATTTCATCTCGAGGTCAGTTTAGGAAAGTCTTATTGGGTAGGAGTATGAGACGCAGAGGTGCAGGGGGAGGGGTGTTTTAGGTATAAGTAATGGCAAGAGTGAAGACACAAAGGAAGGGAGCCCTGAACTATTCAAATAAAAGAGGCCAGTTTAAGGCTGGGCACTGTGCTCATATGTGTAATCACAGCATTTTGGGAGGCTGAGATGGGAGGATCACTTGAGCCTAGGAGTTTAAGACCAGCCAGGGCAACATAGTGAAACCCCATCTATACAAAAAAAAAAAAAAAAAAAAAAAAATTAGCCAGGTGTGGTGGCATGTCTGCAGTTCCAGTTACTTGGGAGGCCAAGGTGGGAAAATTGCTTGAATCTGGGAGGTCGAGGCTGCAGTGAGCTGTGATCATGCCACCTGGGTAAGAGAGACTCTGTTTTAAAAGGTGGGGGGGGGGAAGTGGCCAATTTAGTTGTAGCACAGGTTGCTGACCTATAGGAGTGTAACAGGTAAGTGGGAAGGAAAGAAAGCTTTGGTTTTAGTCCCAGATCTATTACTTTCTATTTGGGTGTCTGTAGGTTAGTCATATCACTGTCTGGTACCTCAATTTCCCCATCAGTAAAATGAAGGAGGTTAGACTGGTTCACTTCCAGGTATATCTAAGATTTTATGATCTAGGCTGGGTGCGGTGGCTTCCACCTGTAACACCAGCACTTTGGGAGGCCAAGGTGGGCGGATCACCTGAGGTCAGGAGTTTGAGATCAGCCTGGCCAACATGGTAAACCCTAAAAAATAAAAAATAAAAAAAATTAGCCAGGCGAGGTGGCAGGCACCTGTAGTCCCAGCTACTTGGGAGACTGAGGTGGGGAACTGCTTGAACCCAGAAGGCAGAGGTTGCAATGAGCTAAGATTGCGCCACTGCACTCTAGCCTGGGCGACAGAGCAAGACTCTGTTTCAAAAAAAAAAAAAAAAAAATGGCTATTATAAACTGAATATTTGTATCCCCCAGCATCCCCTAAAGACTTTGGGAGGTAACTAGGGTTAGACTGTGACATTATAAGAGGAAGGGAGAGAAATCTCTCTTCTTGCATACATGTACAGGAAAGGCCACATGAGGACATAGTGAGAAGGGTGCTATCTGCAAGTCAGGTAGAGAGCTCTCATCAGGAACCAAATTATCGGCACCTTGTTATTGGACTTACTAAACTCCAGAAGTCACCCAGACTATAGTATTTTGTTATGGAAGCCCAAGCTGATATAAGAGATGGTCCTACCAGGCTGTGTATGGTGGCTCATGCCTCCAATCCCAGCGCTTTGGGAAGTTGAGGCAGGTGGATGGTTTGAGATCAGGAGTTTGGGATACCATCCTGGCCAACATGGTGAAACCTGTCTCTACTAAAAATACAAAAAAATTAGCTGGGTGTGGTGGCACACGCCTGTAGTCCCAGCTACTGGGGAGGCTGAGGCAGGAGAATTGCTTGAACCCAGGAGGCAGAGATTTCAGTGAGCCAAGATCGCACAAGTGCACTACAGCCTGGGCAACAGTGTGAGACTCCGTCTCAAAAAAAAAAAAAAAAAAGATTCATGAGTTAGACTTTATTAAAAGTTAAGAATTTCTGCTTTTGAAGAGAATAAAAAGGCAAACCACATCTTTAAAGATTTTTGCAATATATATATCTGACAAAAAGACTTGTATTTAGAATACTATGACCTAATAATTCTACTCCTAGATATGTACTCAATAAAACTGAGGGCTTTTGTTCACCAAAAGACATGAACAGCTTTATGGCAGTTTTCTTCACAATATGCTGGAACTGGAGACACTCAAATGTCCATTAGCAGAGTAAGAGGTAAATAAACTGTGGTATAGTCATATAGCAGAATATCATATAGTAGAATACTACACAGCAATGAGTAAGAATGACCTATTGCTATGTGCAATAACACAAGCAGACACATTTGCATACATAATGCTGACTGAAACGGGACACAAGAGTACACATGCATGACTCTGTTTCTATGAAGCTTATACACAGGCAAAACAAGTCTACAAGAACATAAGTCAGTGGCTGGGCGCAGTGGCTCACACCTGTAATCCCAGCACTTTGGGAGGTTGAGGAAGGTGGATCACGAGATCAGGAGTTCGAGACCAGCCTAACCAACGTGGTGAAACCCTGTCTCTACTAAAAATACAAAAATTAGCCGGGTGTGGTGGCGAGTGCCTGTAATCCCATTTACTCAGGAGGCTGAGGCAGGAGAATCACTTGAACCTGGGAGGCGAAGGTTGCAGTGAGCAGAGATTGCATCACTGCACTCCAGCCTCCAGCCTCCAGCCTAGGAAACAGAGTGAGACTCAATCTCAAAAAAAAAAAAAGGAACATAAGTCAGAATTGTGGTTACCTCTGATGGGGTGTATTGACAAGGGGTTGACATGAGGGAGACTTCTCGGGAGCTAAAAATGTTCTATATCTTGATCTGAGTGGGGGTTACACAGGTATGCATAGATGAAAAAACTAATCGAGTTGTACACTTAGGATTTGTGAAGTTTACTGTATGCCAGTTACACCTAAAAGAAAATCCAAAGGTTCTTATCTTTTAGACACTGATATTGTATCCACAAGTAAAATGATACGATGACTGCAATTTGCTTTAAAGTAACCTCAGGAAAGAGGGTGAAGGTATGAATAAAATGAGAGTGTCTATGTATCAACAGCTGTTAAGTTACATGACGGGTATGGAGGAGTTTGCTATACTGTTTGGTCTACTTCTGCATATATTTGAAATTTTCTCCAAAAAGATTTTTTTTTAATTGGAATTCTTGAAAGTGTCACTCAAAGTGTACTTACCGTTTCAATTGCCATTTCTATTGCCATATTATCTTCTGAGCTTGGGCATTTCAGGAAGTGTTTAAGGGCCTGAAAAGAGAATTACAACAATTAAAAATTTTCAGAATGTTTTCACATTAGGGAAAACAAAGCTTTCATACAGCTTTTACACAAAGTAATTACTATCTTCATCTCAGTCAGGGGCTTGTGTAGTGTGGGATCTTAAATATATCCTGAAAAGCTGGGTATAGTTTAAAACATGGAAGGACTCAGTTAACCCTCTAAAGAATCTAGTCCTGATGAAATGAAAATGCAAAATGTGCCCTTTACAGCAGGAAGATTTAATTATTTTCATTCATTTATTCTTTCAACAAATATTTACTGACAACCTGCTATCATGTATATGGGACTTCGCTAGATCCCGTGGAGAATACCAGGAATGGTATGGCACAGCCCCTCTTTTCTGTGTTATATACAATCTTCCTGGGAAGCTCTGTGTGGTGTGATGATAATATAAGGGACCAATTATTTTAAGTCATAATTGTTTAATTCCTAAACATCATAACACCGCACTTACGAAGAAATTTAAGACTATAAAAAGACAAATGGACTGGATTGTCAGCGGTTTTTTTATAGGTGCTCTGAGAAAGAAAAGACGGCTTTGCGTGGAGATGATCCTGAAGGTGTCACTTGAAGGACGAGTAAGTTTGTGGTAGGTGATGTAGAGGGCAGAGAGGAATCCAGATGGCGAACAAGATGGATGAAGGCCTGGCCCTTAGAGGAGCGTGCGACTCTTCCATGGAAACAGCTGGATGCCCGATTAGGGAGTTCTGGCTGGTTGGTCAGACTATAATTCTCTTGAGTGCCAGCTAAGGAGTTTGGACTTTATTGAAGAGGCCAGCAACAACAAATTGGTAGTGGCCTGTAGGCTGAATTCACACACAGACATGTCTTTTTTTTGGCCAGTGAGGTATTATATAAATATCTGGGCACATATTTCAAAACTGGCAGCCCCAACCTTCCGTTTCTCTTGAAAAATCATATGATCTGGCACTACAGGGCCTGGATTCCTAAATGACAACAATTTTATGGAGGTGAGCAACAGCTGGCTTCTTCAGACAAGACATGTGCCATTCAGTAGTCCCTACCCTGTCACATGAATAATGTGCAGCTTCACCCCAGAGCTTCACCTATGATGTCCCTTCTTGGACACCGTAAACCCTGCCTTAGGCCAAGGGGCTCTGTAACAATGAAAGCAACTGGTATTTGGGGAATAAAGTGAAGGATGACAAATTATAGAGGTGGACAAACTAAAAACGGGACAAATAAGAAACTGCTGCAATAATCAGAAGCAAGGTCATCTGGGCCTGGACTGAGTTGATGGTAGTTAGAATGAAAGTGACAGATGTGACAGGTATTACGAAGGAAGGTTGTGACTGGGTGCAGGAGGGAGAGAACATTTTAAAGTTAGCTCTGAGATTTCACATTGGAGTGTCTGAGAGTTACTGGCATTTACATGTATTTCCTACAATTATTCCTGCAGAGTCAGTGTATATTTTCTTGGCAAATACTAACTCGTGAATATTGGCCACACAGCAAGAAGAATTTTCCAGCCTGAAAATATTTTTTTTCTCCTTCAAAGTATAAGGCAATGCTTTGATAGTCTTCATTAGTAGTGTCTTCAGAACCTACAACAGAAGTTTACTGAATAAAATATCTGAGCAAAATTTGTTTACCTTTTATTGCTAACCTGAAAATAAAATCTAAAAACAAGTAATCTAAAAATAGGTGATTAAAAACTCTTAACAGCAAACATCAATGTGATTATTGTCTATTTTCATCACAAAACATACTTATCATAATTACTCCAAATATTGACTCTGTTCCATCTTCTTTTAACTCTAAATAAGGAGAGGAAATTATAAGGTGTTTGTTAGTAATACAAATGGAATCCATCCCTCTCAGCAATGCCTGGTTTAAACAATGGTCTGTATATTTGTCAGATTAGTAGGAAAGATGACATTCAAGTAGCCAATAGATGCTAGTTAAAGATATGACTTTTTTTCCTTTGGTTTGGGTCTTAAATATATTAAGCACAGGGGAAGAAGGGCCCCAAAAGCTGCTGGAATTCCAATTCACTGTTTACATTTACTCATGGGAGCCGAGGCCCAATGGAATACTAAAGTATAAAAACCGCCCTGTACCTCCAGCCAGAGGAAGAGGGGGTTTATAAGAGAAAGGCATAAAACAAAGTGGAGAAAAGTATGTGTGTGTGTTTTAGGGGTGGGAGGAGGCATACACACACACACACAACACACAAAGACACACAGACAGACACACACACACACACACACACACACACACACACACCCCTAATATATACGCCTTATATACCTTATATAAGACAAACCATATCCTTATGAACTTAGAAAAACTGCTTTAGTGAAATGGTGGTGGTAATATTAGGACAGAAATGTCATCTCTCAGGTTAAACATTGACAATTCTAATGTTGGTTATCTGTACTTCTCTTTTTTTTTTAAACTCCATTTTCTCTAATTATCTTAATGGTTTCCCAAGAAGTCATTTGGGAAGTCAAAGCATCCTAGGATGCTTTTACCTAATTTGTTTCCTTGAAGCCTGAAACAAATATTTTCTCATGAATCCCATCATCAATTCTTATAATCATTTTGTGAATTAAAAAAAACAAAATAACACAAAAGAACAACTATTTTATGATTCCACTTACATGAGGTACCATGAATAGTCAAATTCATAGACACAGAAAGTAAAATAGTGGTTACCAGGGTCTAGGGGAAAGAGGGCAATGGAGAATTATTATTTAATGGGTACAGAGACAGTCTGGGATGACGTAAAAGTTCTAGAGATGAACGGTGGTGATGGCCACATAACAACGTGAGTGAATGTACCAAACTGTACACTTTCAAATGGAAATTTTATGTTATATATATTTTAGCACAATAAAAAAATCTAAAACAAAACAACACAAATAACATTATGTATGCTCCATGAAATGAAAATCTGAAAATTATTTCAGTAGTTTCTAACAATAATTGCAAACATGGGAAGAAAACCTCTAAGCAGGCATTCTCAAAATACAAAATTCTCCTTTGGACTATCCAAGTCTTTGAAAAATACATCTTGTGTATATCACTCTTCATCAAAGTAATCATTTTTCTTAATTAGTAACTCAATGTTTAAATGAAAACATTTACATTTTCAAAAATCATCCTGCACTTCCTGTCACCTTCATTTTGAAATCTTTGATTTACTACTGGCTGATAAATAGCAGGATTTGGGAAATTTAGTTTCTCTTGGAATTCACATAAAAAACTCTTAATTTTTGAAAATAGTTCTTCTTAATAATACCATCTCACCATGAAGTAGCAGGGATCTTGAAATCCAACACATAACCTAGATACATGTGTGTCTATGTATAAATGGTAAACATTTACACCAAGTGCATTCTTGCGTGTATGCCAATCTGATAATTAGATCATAAAAGACAAAGTGTTTTCAGGATAAATATTTTTTTTGAAGAGAACCAGAGAAAAAATGATATTTACCAATAATATCTGCATAGATTTCCATTTTGTTGTGTTGCTGAGCCAGTGTGAAAGCTTCATTGTTACATTTGGACATGACTAGAAACTGGATGGCAGACCCATAGTCACCAAGCTGTAGAAAAAATCTAAAACAAAGTACTTTAATTAGCTAGAATCTTAGATAAAATAAGCTTATGATTTACAAAACCAAATTTTGCAACCAGGAGAAACCATTTAAAAATAAAAATGTATTAGATAAACTGCAGTTTTCTTTTTGAGATGGAGTCTTGCTTTGTCACCCAGGCTGGAGTGCAGTGAGGCAAACTTGGGTCACTGCACCCTCTGCCTCCTGGGTTCAAGCGATTTTCCTGCCTCAGCCTCCAGAGTAGCTGCAGCCACAGGCATGCACCACCATGCCCAGTTAATTTTTTGTATTTTCAGTAGAGATGGGGTTTTATCATGTATGCTAGGCTGGTCTCGAACTCCTGACCTCAAGCAATCCATCCCTCTCAGTCTCCCAAAGTACTGGGATTACAGGCGTGAGCCGCTGTGCCTGGCATGCAGTTTTATATTAAATGCTTATACATGAAAGACATTCTCGTCTGCTGACCACAATAGCCTTTGAATTTAAACACCTAGACCTAATAAAAAAAGAAGACTAAATATTTCCCTTGAATTGATGTATCTGAGATGGAAGGCAGGTGTTTACTTCTATGGTTAGTTTTTCAAAGTCCAAAAATATTAATGTGTATGTTACCTGGCTACCATTTTGGCTCCATCTGGAGACTGGGTCTCTCTGACAATATTGACAGCTTTTTCAGGATTATTGAGGTGATCCAGATAGATGCGGATTACACTTTGCCATTGTTTTGCATTCTCATAAGCCACAACAGCTTCTTTGTATCTGTAAAAAATAGATCAGATAAACTTTTTTCAACACTATCAATCTGGGGAGAAAACGTCGATAAATGTTTAGGAAGCTTTTATATTTTATTGATGGTGGCTGCTTATTTTTCTTGAACTTCTTTTTCCTTCATCAGAAAAAATACCAGGAACCATCCCACTAACCTGTTCTTTTTAGGAATTTGATAAATGAACAGTAAAATACTAATATTAAATTGTATTTTCCCATCTGAATCAAGGCTATATGATTTTTTTTTACATTTTACTGTTTTTTTTCTTTTAAGTGGGAAGATTATAATAGTAATATAGAAAATGTAGATTTTTTTTCACAAATTACAGGTACAGCTTAATGGTGATACTTAAAACCTTTACATATCCTCAGTCACAAATGTCACACCTTTGTGTTGACCTCTAGATGGAGCTCAGGATCCCGCTTCAGTTCCCGACCAGCTCTCGGCTCCCTCCATTTCAATAAGATTCAGTGTATATCTCCGTTCCCCAAGGTTATTTTTCTCAAAGTGGAGGGTAAGTCGATATTTTCAAGTTATTTTCCAGAGGCTATAGAAAGTTACACTTCTTTAAAAAATTTTTATGTTCAAACTTTTTATAGAGATGGGTTCTCTCTATGTTGCCCAGGCTGTCCTCAAACTCCTGGCCTCAAGTGATCCTCCTGCCTTGGCCTCTCAAAGTGCAGGGATTCCAGGTGTGAGCCACCACGCACAGCCCAAAAGTTACGTTTCTATCAGTTGTGTACATATAAACACATTTTGATGACATGGTTATTAGTTTAAAATACATATTTCCAAATATGACAGGTTGCTTTAATTTAATTACTGTTAGTGAGGTAGAACCTTTTTATGTTTACATCAAATATAATTTCATAATTGTATTTCCCCTCTGGCACTTGTGTTCTTGTCTTTAGTCCATTTTCCTATTAGTGTCTTTGAGTTTTTTGTATTAAGTTGTGAGAGATCTTTGTAATGTTTAGGATATTAACTATCCATTGCTGTATTTTAGCTGTATTAAAACAGAGTTATGAACTTTTCAATACGGTTAAATATAGCAACGGATAGTTAAACAAGCAGCCATATGTGGCTTAAGCAAGCAGCTGTATGTGTGGAATTGATGTTTCTTCACTTTTCTTTCCCTCTGCATCCATGATTTCTAAAGTAATAATCCTCCTTAATAAAACAACAATCACTTTATTTTCATGCCATATTATATCAAAATTTCCACTATAAAACCCTCAAATAAAAAGAGCTAATAGTCTGCATTTGAGTATATGAAGGAAACACTGAGGTAGAGGAAGTATAGGAGGATTTTAATAGTCTGGTGCTTCAGGCCAACAAAGGGTAAATAAAAATGTTTTCTGTCTTTCTCTGCTTTGCTTTTCTTACAGGGTTGCAAGTATCAGCAGTTTATTTGTAAAGCTTACATTACTTCAAGTTGGCATAAATCTGAGAAAGTGTACAAACCTTCCATCTGCTTCCTTAGCTTTGGCATACTGCAAGTGGATCTTAGGAGAAGAAACGTGAGGCAGAAGATCACCAACTTTTGCCCTGGAGAGGTAGGTCCAGGAGAACAGTATGAGCACTATATTCCCTCCAAAAGTAGCTTGCTATAATCAAATGTTAGGTTTTAGGATTCAAAAACAGTTATTACTATCTTTAAAAAATCTTGGCTCCTGGTGGGGTACAGTGACTCGACTCATGCCTGTAATCCCGGCACTTTGGGAGGCTGAGTTGGGCAGATCACCTGAAGTCAGTGGTTCAAGACCAGTCTGGCCAACATGGTGAAACTCTGTCTCTATTAAAAAAAAAAATACAAAAATTAGCCAGGCACAGTGGTGGCATGCCCATAATCCCAGCTACTCAGGAGGCTGAGGCAAGAGAATTGCTCAACCCAGGAGGTGGAGGTTGCAGTGAGCTGAGATCGTGCCACTGCACTCCAGCCTGGGCAACAGAGCGAGACTCTGTCTCAAAAAAAAAAAAAAAAAAATTGGCTCCTATAGGTAAAAGCATATTTAACTACTTTTTCTCCTAACACCCACTCCACTTCCACCCTCAAGGGTAGGAAAACGATTAGTCCCTTAACTCTTTTAGGACAACAGGGTTTTTGTTTTTTCCTACTAATTTATCTGATTAGGGATTTCTCCACACCAAACCAGGAGAATGTGCTATTCTTTGGAAAAAGAATTATTAACATGAACTTATCTAAGGAGAGCAAAAGAGATAAAGGGCAGGTCTAGACAGGGGAACAGAATGGACAGGCAAGGAGGCAAGTGGGAAGACCCAGGGACACATTCATTTCCAATCCTGTTCAGAAACAAACCACAGGCAACTCTTACCAATTCTTAGAGCGGATGTAAACAGATGCTGCTTTGTCATAGTAGAGACCTTTTTCGTACAGTTGGGCTGCTTCTGAAAATTGCTAAAATAATACAGGACTGTTAAAATGCTAAGTTATTATGTATAAAAGAACACGAATATTGATGCAGAGAAAAGAAGACCTTCATATTCTCCAATATGGCCCCACAGTCTCTTTTTAGGACCCTGCTGGGATGCTTGAGGGCTTCGTTAACCCCTCGACGTATGTCCCCCATTCTTATGGACATCTGGGCCACTCCAGCCAGACAAGCTTCATCATGCTCCTGCAATCACAAGGCAAATACCAACAAATCAGATTCTAACTTAACACAATGTGTTTAAGGCAGAACAATGGATTTAAAATAAGTACAAAGGTTATGGAGTTTACTTTTATCTTTTCAGAGAAGTCTCACGATTTTAAAATAACACTTGGGTCTTTTTTAAACCACCTATCACAAAATTATATTTTGTTCTGTGAAAGTCTAGATCAACTTTATGCTTAAGACCAAATTTTAACTATCCCTTGTCTTTTTGGTATAAAATTTTATGTAAGAAGTAATATACTAGCTGTATAGCATGAATGCTATGAATAAAATTAATAAGAAAACCATTTATCAAATTGAAGATTTCTCTATGAGGCATGATTAAACATAAAAACTTTATTTCTTTAGTAATTGCTAAACTCATTAAAGATACCAAAGACAGCTAAAGAATGTGTCAAATAACTAATCTCTACTAGTAAAATGTAATGTCAGATTGTATTTTATCTAAAGCAACATGTCTAGTAAAACCTTCTGGGATGACAGAAATGTTCTGTATCTGCGCTGTCCAATATGGTAGCTACTGGGCATTTGAAATAGGGCTAGTGCAACAGAGGAATTGAATTTTAAATTTCATTTAATTTTAAATAATTTAAGTAGACACATATGGTTAATGGTTACTGTATTTGACAGTGCAGATAAAGAATGAACTAAAATTAATATAGCCAGACAAAGAAAATGTCAAAAACCCAAGAGATAAATGAGTAAAGGATTTGATCAGATAATTCATTAAAAAAATACAAGTGGAGGCAGGGCACAGTGGCTCACGCCTGTAATCCCAGCACTTTGGGAGGCTGAGGCAGGTGGATCATGAGGTCAGGAGTTCAAGACCAGCATGGCCAAGATGGTAAAACCCCGTCTCTACTAAAAATACAAAAATTAGTCGGGTGTGGTGGTGTGTGCCTACAGTCCCAGCTACTCAGGAGGCTGAGGCAGGAGAATCACTTGAACCTGCGAGGTGGAAGTTGCAGTGAGCTAAGATCTCGCCACTGTACTCCAGCCTGGCAACAGAGTGAGACTCCGTCTCAAAAAAAAAAAAAAAACAAGTGGAAACAAAATACAATTGACCAATAAATAAGTAAAAACATGTTCTACTTTGCCAATAATAAAATATATATAAAATAAAATATCTTTTTTTGCTTATAAAATTGGTAGAGATAAAATAAGTGATAACATTCAGTTTTGCTGAGAATGTGGGGGAAGTGGACACTATCATACATGGAGTGTGCGTGAATTACTACAATTTATTTTGAACAGCAATTGAGCAATGTCAAAAATGAAAAGTACACTTTATGACCTAGATATCCCACTTATAAGAAAATATTCTTCAGAAATACTATCATAGGTAGCTAAAGATACACGTACTAGGTAGAATATTCATTGCAGTTATTTAAAAAATTAATTTAATCTTTTACTTTTTATTTTTATTTTTAAAAAGTTGTTTTTTTTTAAAGAGACTGGATCTTGCTCTATTGCCTAGGCTGGAGTGCAGTGATGTGATGCTACCACACCCAGCGAATTTTTTATTTTGAAATTTGTAGCGATGAGCCAGGTGCAGTGGCTCAAGCCTATCATCGCAGCACTTTGGGAGACCGAGGTGGGTGGATCACTTGAGGCCAAGAGTTCAAGACCAGCCTGGCTAACATGGTGAAACCACGTCTCTACTAAAAATGCAAACATTAGCCAAACATGGTAGCACATGCCTGTAATCTCAGCTACTTGGGAGGCTGAGGTACGAGAATCACTTGAACCTGGGAGGTAAAGGTTGCAGTTAGCCAAGATTGCACCACTGCAGTCCAGCCTGGGCGACATAGTGAGAGACTGTGTCCAGAAGAAAAATAAACAAACAAATTTGTAGAGATGGGGTTCTTGCTTTGTTGTCCAGGCTGGTCTTGAACTTCTGGTGTCAAGTATTCCTCCCACCTTGGCCTCCCAAAGTGTTGATATTACTAGCATGAGCCATTGTGTCTGGCTCGCAGTATTTTTGATGATAGAAAAAACTTCACAACTATACTTCTTCAATAGGGTAGTGGATAAAAAAAGTTATAGTACATTCAAACAATGGAATAGTAGAAGCTCTTTTTTTTGTTTTTTTAAAGACAGAGTTTCACTATGTTAGTCAGACTGGTCTTGAACTCCCGACCTCAGGCGATCCGCCCACCTTGGCCTCCAAAGTGCTTGGATTACAGGCGTGAGCCACCACGCCCAGCCATTAGAAGCTCTTAAAGATTAAGACTGGCTGGGTATAGTGGCTCATGCCTGCAATCCTAGTGCTTAGGGAGGCTAAGGCAGGAGGATGGCTTGAGGTCAGGAGTTTGAAGCTTCAGTAAACTACGATTACGCCACTACACGCCAGCCTGAGAGACAGAGTGAGACCCTGTCTCTACAAAAATAAAAATAAAAAAATTATATGGGCATGGTGGCATGTACCAGTAGTCCCAGCTAATAGGGAGGCTGGGGCAGGAGGATCACTTCAGCCAGGAATTTGAGGCTGCAGTGAGCTATCCTACCACTGCATTCAGTGTGGGCAATAGAATGAGATCCCATCTCAAAAAAAAAAAGATTGAGACAGATTCATATGTATTGATTTGGAAAGGCCGTGAAGAAAGCAAAATGCTGCTTTGCACAGAGTGAATTCTCAATGATTGTTGCTGAGTGAATGGAAATGAATTATTTCATTTTTGGTAAAAAGAAAAAAAACATATTACATGTGTGCTTAGAAGAGCTTCTGGATGGAAATATATAAAATCATTAACAGCAGTTACCATTAACGGATGTGGATGGAGGAGAGAATATTGGACCTCTTTTTTTTTTTTTTTTTGAGATGGTGTCTCCATCTTGTCATCCAGGCTGGAATGCAATGGTGCAGTCTCAGCTCACTTCAATCTCTGCCTCCTGGGTTCAAGTGATTCTCCTGCCTCAGCTTCCTGAGTAGCTGCGATTATAGGCATGTGCCACCACACCCGGCTAATTTTGTATTTTTAGTAGAGATGGGGTTAACCAGGTTGGCCAGGCTGGTCTCTGACTCCTGACCTAAGATGATCCGCTGGCCTCAGCCTCCCAAACTGCTGGGATTATCAGCGTGAGCCACCACACCTGGCCCTGGACTCACTTTTGTTTCTTTTTTTTTTGAAACAGAGTCTCACTCTGTCGCTCAGGCTGGAGTGCAATGGCTCGATCTCGGCTCACTGCAACCTTCGCCTCCTGGGTTCAAGTGATTCTCCCTGCCTCAACCTCCTGAGTAGCTGGGATTATAGGTGACTACCACCACAGCTGGCTAATTTTTGCATTTTCAGTAGAGATGGGATTTCACCACGTTAGCCAGGCTGGCCTGGACTCACTTTTCATGTTAACGTATTTTGGTGATTTTTCAAATTAGCTATCATGAGGTTGTATTATTTTTGTAATAAAAACGATACATATAAAATAGAAAGTAAAAAGATTTTCAACATTTACAAGACATCACCTAACTTCAAAACAGCAATTATTATTATGAATCTTAGCTTTTGTTTTTGAGATGGCGTCTCACTCTGTCGCCCAGGATGGAGTGCAATGGCTCGAGCTCAGCTCAACTGCAACCTCCGCCTCCTGGGTTCAAGTGATTCTCCTGCCTCAGCCTCCTAAGTAGCTGGTTACAGGCATGTGCCACCATGCCCGGCTAATTTTTGTATTTTTAGTAGAGACAGGGTTTCACCATGTTGGTCAGGATGGTCTCAAACTCCTGACCTCATGATCCACCCTCCTTGGCCTCCCATAGTGCTGGGAGTACAGGCGTGAGCTATTGCTCTTAGCCTAAATCTTAGCTAGAATTCTGGGATGGGAAAATGAGGTAGCACAGTGGGTCATGCTTTCCAGGGTCATCTTAGAAGATACAATATGAGAAAGAAATGAAAGAACAAACTTTTATGGATTGGGAATTCACTTTCAAAATGATTACTGAAACTTTTAAAAAGAGCAAAAGGAAAAACTTTATGAAAATCATAGCTTGTAAGTAAGAAAGGATAAAAATCTTATTCCCAACTTTAATTAGACTCATATTAAGAATGTAAAACTTATCAGACTGATAAAAATATTGTCATTGTCAATTTTTAAAAGCTTAAAGTGTTTCAGCCTTTCCTTGAAAGGTTTTTAGTAAACTGAAAAAAAAAGGCTCACCTGCTAGATACTAAATACAATACAAATAAGACCATGCTTTTTAAAAATGAAACTGAAAATGGACGCAGAGATAATTAGGCATATCTTGTCTTTATCCAAGGTTACCTTATTATCACCTGTTATTCCTTTCTCATAATGGGCCAAAGCATTTACATAATCACCCCTGAAAGAAAAATAAGAGGAAATTTTAATACATAGTTTAGAATTTTATTTACATATACCAGATTTTTTCCTGTTTTTTTTAGTGAGACAGGGTCCTCACTCTGTTGCCCAGGAGTGCAGTGGCAAAATCACAGCTCACTGTAGACCCGACTTCACTGGCTCAAGTGATCCTCCAGCCTTAGCCTCCTGAGTAGTTGAGACTACAGGCATGCGCCACCATGCCTGCCAAATTTTTAAAAAAGTTTTTAGCAGAGACAAGGTCTGACTATGTTGCCAAGGCTGGTCTTGAACTCCTGGGCTCAAATGATCTACCACTTTGGCCTCCCAAAGTGCTGGGATTACAGGCTTAACCCACTGGGGAGTAGCAGACCAATTTACAAATACAAGATGTATAAGATAATCTTTGTTACTAAGTTGCTTAAGCTCACAAAAGATGTGGAACACAACAGATTCTACACAACAGTTGTGGAACACAACTGCATTCTTTCAAAGTGCAGTCCGTCATTATCTTGCTATTTTAAAAGTAATTATTAAACTGGCTTATGCTACACCGTAAGGTACTTACTGTGTGGTATGCTAGGCATTCTGAGGAGCTACATTAATTTTCTTTTTAAATTCCAGGGTACATGTGCAGAATGTGCAGATTTGTTACATAGGTAAACGTGTCCCATGGTGGTTTTGCTGTACCTATCAACTCATCATCTTAAGTATTAAGCCCAGCATGTATTAGCTATTTTTCCTGATAAGAAGCTACATTAATTTTACTGGATATTTTTGGTTAATTATTTCATTTGGGGCACTAAATCACAATCATGTGACCATAAAACACATTTTTTTCCCCCAAAGGCCCAATATTTACAAGAATATATACTGAGACAATCTGGAGGGCTGTCAATTTGTTAAGGGTAGAAGTGGAGGTATACATTGGGGATTACAGTACTGAGGGCCCTTGTTCTTACACTGAGAAAAAATATTAATATACATGACATAAATAATATTCCCTTCCCGTGACTGATGCTAACATGTATCTGCATATACAGAAGACTTTTTAAATTTCAATTTACATATATATATATATATATATATATATATATTTTTTTTTTTTTTTTTTTTTTTTTTTTGAGACAGATTCTCACTCTGTTGCCCAGGCTGAAGTGCAGTGGTGTGATCTCAGCTCACCGCAACCTCTGCCTCCCGGGTTCAAGCAATTGTCCTTCCTCAGCCTCCCAAGTAGCTGGGACTACAGGCGCGTGCCATCATGCCTGGCTAATTTTTTTGTATTTTTAGTAGAGACAGAGTTTCACCGTGTTAGCCAGGATGGTCTCGAGCTCCTGACCTAGTGAATCGCCTGCCTCAGCCTCCTAAAGTGCTGGGATTACAGGCGTGAGCTACCGCACCCAGCTCAATTTATTTTTATGTTTGGGATAAATGAGTCAGTGATTTGCCTAAGATACTTCTTGGGATCCATCTTCCTCCCAAGAAACTATCACCTCCAGAATAAATGAATTAGCTCTGAAATGGCATGATTTAAGATCTACGTTGTAACTACTTTATCAGCTTAACCTCTCTAAGCCTCCTTCACTTTCCTCATCTATTAATGCACAGGGACATTTTTGGAAAAGAAGCTGTTCTGCAATTGAGAACTTTCTTTTGGCCAGCCTAGGACTTCACAGTCAGCAATGTTCCTAAGTGGAAATTTCTGACATGGACCTGATTACATAACTGAGCTGGGATGTCTCCTGAGAATAGGAATCAGTTGAGTTCACAGGTCCTCCCACAGGAGCCTGAGGTTCTCCTTGGGCAAGCTAAATTAATTCTTTGGAACTCTCACTTTATTTTTATGTTATTTTAGCTCACTGGATTATTTATTATATTATTTTGAAGCTCTCATGTGGAACTAGCTCATTAGTTTAATCCCAGATTTTAGTAAGTTAAATCCCACTCAGACTTGATAGACTGGCCCTGCTTTGACCTAATCACGGTCTTGGATGCATAATGAAACAGACTGTTGAAACTGAACACAGGATCAGTATCTGGTGGCTACTCAGGTACTGATGATAATCAACCGTACCTAGGTTAGTTCCTATTATCACAAGGAAATTCCTTCAGACCATTGGGGCTGGGGTGTGTGTACGTTAGGGTCCAAAGATCTGCATGAGAATATCAGCGAAAACGTTGAGAATCGGTGGCTTCATGGTCAAGTGGTGAGAAGAGAGGGTTAGAAACAACACAGGCTTTCAACTGACCTCAGTTCATCTGACCATAATGAGACGTTTGAGAATTTGTAACAAAAATTCAGTTTTCCTGAAAGAAGTGAAAATCGGAGTGTTCTGGATGGTCCCAGGGCTCACTGGGGTGCCTGTACTCTGACAGGACATGGTGGATCATCTTTTCTTCTTAGCACAGAAGTTTTATATTCTAAGACTCAGTCATCCTCAGGATGCAGATAGAAGGCCAGGGCACTGGGGCCCTGTCTCTTGTGTTATGTACTAAGAGTCTAACATGCATTTTTTGGTATATGCATTTATAAGAAACAGAAATACGGCAAACTAAAATCAAGATTAATTAAGAAGAAATAAAATCTCAGCCAGGCGCAGTGGCTCACGCCTGTAATTCCAGCACTTTGGGAAGCCGAGGGTGGTGTATCACAGGAGTTCAAGACCAGCCTGGCCAAGATGGTGAAACCCTCTCTCTACTAAAAATACAAAAATTAGCCGGGTATGGTGGCAGGCACCTATAATTCCAGCTACTCAGGAAGCAGGAAAATCGCTTGAACCTGGGGGCAGGACGGAGGCTGCAGTGAGCCCAGATCACACCACTGCACTCCAGCCTGGGTGACAGAGACTCTGTCTTAAAAGAAAAAAAAAGAAGAAGAAATAAAATCTCTAAAACGTTTTTAATCTGTAGAATAGAGAATCCGAAATAAGATCTCATGGTTAGAAATAAAACAGTACTTCTTTTTTGAGATAGGGTCTTGCTCCACTGCCTAGGCTGGTATGTAATGGTGTGATCACAGCTCACAGCAGCCTCAACCTTCTGGGCTCAAGTGATCCTCCCACCTCAGCCTCTCTAGTAGCTGGGACTACAGTCATGGTGACCCCAGGCCTGGTAACTTCTTCTTTTTTTTTTTTTTTGGTAGAGACAAGTTCTCATTACATTGCCTAGGCTGGTCTCAAACTCCTGAGCTCAAGTAGTCTTCCTGTCTTGGACTCTCAAAGTGCTAGGATTACAGGCATGAGCCACCATGCCTGGTCCAAAGAGTACTTTTTGATAGAATAACTCCTGCAGCATGAATTTGTGTGTCAGTATTCTCAATGAATCCAAAGTCTGTATGACAGTAAGGTAGAACCATGTAAAAACGTTTTTAGAAAAAAAAAATCAAGTGTTACAACTACATTTTCTTCATTTAAAGACTAATCTTTTTCCATATTTTAGTATTTTTGAATGTTAGAATATATCATGATAAATGTCAAAAGAAATTGTCTGGTTGTCATTACACATACATGTACGAACTTATATTTCCAAATAAATTATTCATTTATTTTCTCTGCAGATATTTGCATTGGTAGCAGCAACCATGGCTGAATGTTAACTTAAAACTGGATCCTAAATGCCTCTAAAATTACACTTTGATGCAACACTGCAATACAAAGATATAGTCTGTCAATTAAGACTACTGACAATTAAGCGAGTCCAGCAACTAAGAACACTTTGGGAGGCTGAGTTGGGAGGATCACTTGAGCCCAGGAGACCAGCCTGATCAAGATGGTGAGACCCTAACTTCCAAAAATAAAAAAAAAAAAAATTTAAACATTAGCCAGACATTGTGGTGCCCAACTACTCTGGAGGTTGAGATGGGAGGACCACTTGAGCACTGCAGTTTGAGGCTGCAGTGAGCTATGATCACACCACAGCACTCTGGCCTTGGTAACAGAGAGAGATCCTGTCTCTATTAATAATAATAATAATAATAATAATAACATTTACATTCTAAACGTAGAAACAGCTTAGATCCAGACTTAGATTTTGATGCTGAAAACTTAAAGTGGATAATGCATGGATAAAACGTCCTTAGTTAGAAAAAACATTTTTCAGATATAAAATTAATATAGTTTTTTCCCTAAAAAGAAATTATTAAACCAGTGGAAAGCTTATCATGAATGGAAGTTTCAAACTGAAGATATTTGCAGTTATTTTCTACTGATTGAAATGTGTAAAAACAAAGACTTACGTGAATTCAAGCTGAATAGCATATTCTTTTGATATAAAAGGTATCTGGTCTGGGGCCAAACGCTTTGCCAGTTGTAGAGCACTGTCCCAATGCTGTAAATCCCTTCTCATCTGTTAAGAAGAGAAAGGCCTTAATTTCAAATGGGCAAAATTATTTTGCAAAGTCACCACAAAGAGCCAGTTTTAATAAAACTAATTACAAAACTTTTTGTTTAAATAACAAAACTTGATCTTTACAATGAGAATATATTACTATATCATGCATTCTCAGTAAGGCTGAGAGAGTTGTGAGGGAGGCAAAAATTGATTCTTGGAGGGGCCAAAAAATCTTAGCTATTACAATGGTTTGTGGCCCTCCAAAACTCAATCTTACCTAACAAAATCTTAGTCCTTAGTATTTAATTTTTCTCAGCAGGGAGTAATCAAATTAACTTAATCAATGAAATTAAAGTTAATTTTTATTTTTAGAAGGTGGTGATTTAAAAAAGTTGAGAACACTTTGCTATAGGAATTGGTGAGTTTTTCTTAGAAAATCTGAAGCTGTATCACAACATGAGTAATAGCAAACATAACTAAAATGCAAATGTCTCTTTTTTCCTAGTTCCTGTGGTCTTTTATCTATGCCTGGTACATAATTCCAAGTATAAACTAATCATTAAAGAATTTTTAAAGTTCATTCCTCACTTTATTCACACTTCATAAACAATAATAGTGAATATTTTTCAAGTGTTATTAACAGCCAGATACTGTTCTGGGGATTAGCTTATTTATCTTTAATGACTACCCTTTTGCAATGTATTAATACTTTCTTGTATCCATTTTAGAGATCCAGAAACTGAGGCAGAGAGAGGCTCGTCTGTACGTAAGGTCGCACAGCTAGTACATGACAGAGCTGGGCACTCTGGCTCTGCCTCTGAACTCTTTAACTGGTTAACTCATCAGCTTTCAAAGTGAGGTTAAAGAGTAACACCCCTCTGCATTATCAATCCATTACCTCAAATCCTTTCCAAGTCTAGCAGCACATGACAAGTGCCCACAGCTCAATGCAGAGGACTTGAGATAACATCTTTCCCCACAGTCGTCACAGCCATATTCCTATTTCAGTGAGTACTAATCTAAGTTCTGAAAACTTCTATTACCTAAATTTTTCTTAAAACAAAATTAATTTTAGTTCACTTCAAATTTAAAAATGAAAATTTGCTGTAGAACGATTTGTAAAAGGAAAGTTGTAAAATTAATAACAAATGCTTTCAAAACAACCTCTTTCACATAGTTGTAGAAATGCCAGTTTCAGGTTGGGTGTGGTGGCTCACACTTGTAATTCCAGCATTTTGGGAGGCTGAGGCGGGTGGATCCCCTGAGGTCAGAAGTTTGAGACCAACTGGCCAACATGGTGAAACCCTGTCTCTACTAAAAATACAAAAATTAGCTGGGCATTGTGGTGGGCGACTGTAATCCCAGCTACTTGGGAGGCTGAGACAGGAGAATCACTTGAACCCGGGAGGTGGAGGCTGCAGTGATCCGAGATCGCACCATTGCACTCCAGCCTGGCAATAAGAGCGAAACTGGCTCAAAAAAAAAAAAAGAAAAAAAAAAAAAAGAAATGACGGTTTCAGGTCATTTCACCTGAAACGATATTTCACGTTTCATTTCACCTGACACGATATTAATAATTATAATAGCTAATGATGTGTCTTTACTATTGATCGCTGAAAGATCTCACTCTCACTTTTATTTTATTTATTTATTTTTTTTGAGACAGAGTTTGGCTCTTGTTACCCAGGCTGGAGTGCAATGGCGCGATCTCGGCTCACCGCAACCTCCGCCTCCTGGGTTCAAGCAATTCTCCTGCCTCAGCCTCCCGAGTAGCTGGGACTACAGGCACGTGCCACCATGCCCAGCTAATTTTTGTATTTTTAGTAGAGACAGGGTTTCACCATGTTGACCAGGATGGTCTCGATCTCTTG
>PVKV010019439.1:11562-35835 GCA_004027835.1 Alouatta palliata | reverse complement strand
CAACTTCCATTTTCCGGTTTCAAGCAATTCTGCCTCAGCCTCCTGAATAGCTGGTACTACAGGCACGCACCACCACACCCAGCCAATTTTTTGTATTTTTAGTAGAGACGAGGTTTCGCCATGTTGGGCAGGATAGTCTTGATCTCTTGACCTCGTGATTCACCTGCCTCAGCTTCCCAAAGTGCTGGGATTACAGGCGTGAGCCACCGCACCCAGCACAAAATGCCTGTTGTTAAACAGTGTCCGTAACCATTTTGTGTTCTGTTTCCTTGACCTCACTCTGAAGAAAAAACCAAAATATTTCCTAGAATTACGGCATACCAAAAACTACAGTATAATGTAAAAGATTACAGGCTCCTTGAGGGTGGGTCTTTTCCATACTCATAAACCTACTTAACAATATTTAGAAAAATTTCTTGACACATATATTACCTCCTTTCTCATTAATTGCGAAATCATCAAACATTTGTTGAGCATCTTCTCTGTGTAGGGTGTAAGTAGTACTGAAGTAGTACTGGTCTTACAGTGGTAAAAGACTTAAGTTTTAGGCTGAGTGCAGTGGTTCACCCCTGTAATCCCAGCACTTTGGGAGGCCCAGGCGGCTGGATCACCTGAGGACAGGAATTGAGACCAGGCTGGCCAGCATGGCAAAACCCTGTCTCTACTAAAAACAATTAGCTGGGCATAACCCTGTCTCTACTAAAAATAAAAAAATTAGCTGGGCATGATGACGAGCGCCTGTAATCCCAACTACCTGGGAGGCTAAGGCAGGAGAACTGCTGGAACTGGGAGGTGGAGGTTGCAGTGAGCAGAGATCACGACATTGCACTCCAGCCTGGGCAATGGAATGAGACTCTGTCTCAAAAAAAACAAAACAGACATAAGTTTTAGCCTTAAGTGCCATAGTGTTTCACTAAAGAGACAGAATATAAGAAGCCAAGTAATTTATGGAATTCTGTCTGTCTCTTTTTTTTTTTTTTTTAGCAGTGGGATCATATTCTTCAAATAGAGCAAGGCTAGTCTGGAACTCCTGGGCTCATGTGGTCCTCCCACCTTAGCCTTCAGAGTAGCTGGGACTATGGGTGTGAACGCAGCTTGGAAATCTCTTAACCATGGGTATTAAGTCTCAAAATTCTGGTGATATAAGTGGTTGAAACTTAAAACTTTAGAATTAGTGAATTTGAGATAGTTCATAAGCCTGTGAAAGACTGTATAAATACATACATATTTTACATTTACTGTTACTAAATTTGTAGTAAACTTGAGTATAGCACTACCTCTTTTTCTGTGGAAACTTCAGACTCTCCCTTCTTTAATTACAGTGAGACATTATTATATTAAAAAGTATAATGGGCTTACACATTTGTTTTGCTTTACTGACAGATAATACACAACTCGGAGGCACTTTTTTCCTTTGTATTCTTCCTTTAAATGTTCAACACTTTTCTGATTTTGTGAGCTTCCTGAGGCTCCATTGAGACAATATATACGTGACACTTAACAGTCCAGCCTTCCTCAGTAGGTATAGATATATGATGGTGGCTTTGCCTGAAATAAGTTCATGCCAAAACATAGGCCTTCAGTTCCTATTACATATGACTTTCAGCTCTCTCTGCTCAGGGATGGAGGAGTTTATTTCTAAGGTCTGAGCCTCTTTTCCTTTCCTTTACTCTTTCCTAAGCCTTCTTTATAAAAACTGCATGTTCTGTCGTTTGTTTTCCTTTTTGATTCCCGCCCTTTACTTTCTTTTATTATTCCCAGCAGGAGTGACTTGTAATTCTTATATATTAGAAAGGCAGACCTCCTGGTGGAAGAAAAGATGCACCCAAGGAAGTCAGCATGTTCAGTAATTTGTGTGGGGGATCTTAAGTTTGGAAAGAATTGTTATGTTAAGACAACCAAATGATGACATGTGACAATAATGATAGAATAATTAGCTACTTACTTTCCTGGTTAGAGAAGGGATATTATTAGTTCTAGGAGTAACTGCTAGCTCTTTCTTGTACATTTTTTATTGTGGAAGTAGAAAAATATACAAAAATAAAATGTTACTTCAGTGTTGCATAAACTAACTTAGCAGTTACAAATTTATAACTAATCTTCCCTATCTATAACTGTGTGCCCCTGTGTTATTTTGAAGCTAATGAGACATCATTTCATTCATTCATATATGTATGTATGTATGTGTATATACATTGTGTGTGTGTGTGTGTGTGTGTGTGTGTGTGTGTGTATACACATTTGTATACAAAAATGTGCACACATATTTGTCCCTTAGTGTCTATGGGGGATTGGTTCTAGGATTTCTCATGGATACCAAAATCTATGGATGCTCAAGTCCCTGATGAAAAAATTGTAGAATATTTGCATATAACCTATGTACACTGTCCCAAATACTTTAAATCTGAGGTGTCCAATCTTTTGGCTTCCCTGGGCCACATTGGAAGAATTGTCTTGGACCACACATAAAAGACAATAATACTGACAATAGCTGATGAGCTAAAAAAATTACCAAAAAATCTCTTATTGTTTTAAGAAAGTTTACAGATTTGTGTTGGCCCACATTCAGAGCCTTCTTGGCTGTGAGTTGGACAAGCTTGCTTTAAATCATCTCTAGACTACTTAAAATACCCAATACAATATAAATACCATGTAAATAACTGTTATACTATATTTAAGGAATGATAATGAGAAGGAAAATGTACACGTTCAGTAGAGATGCAGTTTTTTTGGTCTTTGGGATGCAGTTTTTTTCTTTTTTTTTTTTTTTTTGAGATATAGTCTTGTTCTGTCACCCAGGGTGGATTGCAGTGGCGCAGTCTCAGCTCACTGCAACCTCTGCCACCTGGATTCAAGCAATTCTTCCACCTCAGCTTCCCAAATAGCTGCGACTGCAGGCACCTGCCACCATGCCTGGCTAATTTTGTATTTTTATTGTTGATTTTTTAAAATTTTTTATTTTTTTCCTGAGATGGAGTTTCACTGTGTCACCCAGCCTGGAGTGCAGTGGCGTGATCTTGGCTCACTGCAACCTCTGCCTCCCAGGTTCAAGTGATTCTCCTGCCTCAGCCTTCTGAGTAGCTGAGATTATAGGTGTGCGCCACCACTCCTGGCTAATTTTTGTATTTTTAGTAGAGTTGAAGTTTCACCATGTTAGCCAGGCTGGTCTTGAGTTCCTGGCCTCAGGTGATCCGCCGCCTTGGCCTCCCAAAGTGCTGGGATTAAAGGTGTGAGCCATCCTGCCTGGCTGAAATGTAAAAATATATAAAAATATATATTAAAAAATATATTTTTAAATCAAAATATCATAGATAAATCCCCAGTAATTCTTTCATCATCACACACCCAACCAGTGTTCAGATTTCCTACATTGACTCCTAATTTTTTTCCTTACAGATGATTTGCATTTGATCTGATCCATGTACTGTAATTGGTTGATAACTTGTGTCCTTTAATGTATAGGTTCCCCTTAATCTCTTCCTTTTTTAAATTTCTTGTAATTTGTTGTACTACTTAGATTCTTTGTCATCTAGAATTTCTTATGGTCTGAATTTTGTAGTATTGCTTAACATGTTCTACTGCCCTCTGTTTTTCCTGTGAATTGGTAGTTAGATCTAGAAGCTTAATTGAATTCAGGTTTTCTCTCTGTTGTTACATCATCAGCTTGATGCACAGGTTCATTTGTTTCACTTTGCTTTTGATACGTTATTTTTTAGAATTATGTTTTAAAAATTTGATTTTCTTTTATAATCAAATAAAATGTTTATAAGATTCCAAGTTGAAATCAGCAAAACATGATAAAATCTATTCAGAAAAGGCAAACCTTCTGTCCAGTCTCCATCCTGTTCCTGCCCTTCCCCGAATAACCGTTAAGAGAAAATTGTTGGTTTTTCCTTATATTTGCTTAATATGTGTATGTCTTTGTACACTCGTTCCTTCTTTCTTAATAAATAGTGGCATACTATCTACTCTTTTCTCTAACCTTATTTTTTTCTCTTAGCTGTATATCCTGGAGATCAATCCATAGTACTGTGTAAAGATATTTAATAATAATTCTCATTTCTAAGACTATGGCCTATTTTTGTATCCTCTGCACTAATCTAAGCTGGGCACATTAGGAGTGTAATAAATACTTTTTGAAAGTGAAGGAATAGTAATTTAAAATAGTTGATGAATAATGTACTTGTTACAGTCTTAAAATATATTTTAAACGAATAAATAGTCTAATTCCACTTTCAGAAGCATGCTCTGTTCTTATTCCTGGTTGTAATTTTTTTCTAATCATTTGGTAATTTTGAAATATTTAGGTTTAGCAAAAAAATAATAGGCTCAGGTTTTAAAAAGAAAATGGCTTCTGCGAAAGGAAGGATATACTTTTTTTTTTTTTTTTTTTGTTGAGGTGGAGTCTCACACTGTTGCCCAGGCTGTAGTGCAGTGGCACAATCTCGGCTCACTGCAATCTCCACCTCCTGGGTTCAAGCAATTCTCTTGCCTTGGCCTCCTGAGTAGCTGGGACTACATGTGTGTGCCACTACACCCAGCTAATTTTTTTTTGTATTTTTAGTAGAGACAGGGTTTCACCATGTTGACCAGTATGGTCTTGATCTCCCGACCTCGTGATCCACCCGCCTCAGCCTCCTAAAGTGTTGGGATTACAGATGTGAGCCACCATGCCTGGTGAATATGCTATTTTTAAGAGTTGAAGAAGCCATATTAGTTCCTGGTTTATGACTGTTATGGTGTAGAATTCTGTGTTAATGTAGAGCTCCTTTGGTATGTATACTTTGGCACACAGCCCCTTTAGTTTGTCAGCATTTGGCACATAGGGGATACCTAACGCATTGTAGGTAAATTTATTTATTTATTTATTTTCCCTTAGGTACATTTAATTGCAGTTCTGCCTTTGTGTATAGAGTTCTTTACATAGTATTATTTAAAGTGAAATAATGGCTTGATTAAGGTAAATGGCTTTTGAAATTGAAGGGAAATTATGACCTCAGCTTATGGCAGAAAGTCTTAACTATTTTTTTGTTAAATATCTTTTTCTCTCAAAACTGTACACACAGAAGTTTTGGATATAATTTCAAAGATGAAGAACTCATCTAGAGGCCCTTACTAAATTCCTGGCATTTATTAGGCACTCAACCAAGACTAGATATCCAGGTAAAATTTGAATAGAGTGGGTTACCTATTTGAATTTTAGGTTTTCTGATATATCATTTTATTTGATTTGGGTCTTTACATACGCGTTTTTTGTTTGTTTGTTTTTGTTTTCCTGTGTGGATTAGTTTCTACCTTGCCTGGCTGATGTATCTATTCATCTTTCAGGTCTCAGTTTAAAAGATCACTTCTGAATGAGGTATAATGGTTATAGGTTCTCAATTAGTGGTTGTTACTGGGTCTGATATAGCTGTGCAGTTGGCTAGCTTTGACTTTGGGTAACTTAATTTCTTTATTGGTTATTTTATTAAAGTTATAAAGAAAAATGAGATATTGAGTAGGCTTAATATCATAGGAAAATATTTTGATAAAAGTTTTCATAATTACATGACAGGTTCATGATCACTGTGGCAAACATGGACTTATAGCTTTCATTTTTTTTTTTTTTTTTTTTTTTTTCCAGATAGGGTGTCTCTCTCTGCCCTGCCCCCCCTCCAATCCCTCTCTCCGGTGTCCCTCTCGCCCAGGTAGGAGTACAGTATTGCAAGCATGGCTTACTGTAGACTTGACCTCCTGGGCTGAGGTGATCCTCCTACCTCAGCCTCCCAGGTAGCTGGGACTATAGGTGTGGGCCACTAGGCCCTGCTAATTTTTTGTTGGGAGTTAGATGGAGTTTCACCATGTTGCCCATGTTCACCATGTTGCATGTGTTCACCATGTTGCCCATGTTGCTGGTCTCAAACTCTTGGCTCAAGTGAGCCGCCTGCCTCAGCCTCCCAAAGTGCTGGGATTTACAGGTGTGGGCCACTGCCCCTGGTTCAACTTGATTTTTGTTTTTTTGTTTTGTTTTGTTTTGTTTTGTTTTGTTTTGTTTTGTAGAGACAGTGTCTCACCATGTTGCCTAGGCTTATCCTGAACTCCTGAGATCAAGCTCCTACCTTGGCCTCCGAAAGTGTTGTGGTTACAGGCATGGCCCACCGAGCCTGGCTCCAAGTTGCTTTCGAGCAACATGTCTCTAGTATGGTGCTATCTTTAAAGAAATTTAATTTGGTGGCATTTTATGATCTGCTAGTTTACGACATTAAACTTAATTCTGAAAACTTAAAATCTTTCCAGATATTCCTTATACTGGGTGCTTACAATGTACAAGTCACTGTACCATTAAGGTACTGGGATTCAAAAATTGCCATGTACTTTTTTGCCTTTACAAATCCTAAAATGCATGATAGTATGGAAAGTTCATTGTAAAACCAGAGTTAAATGCATTTCTGCAAATATATGAGATGCCCTAGCAGAATACATAAACATTCCAGGTGAATGTGGTAGATTTTTTTAAAAGATTAAAAAGTGGATAGGCAAAGTACAAGTCTGAGTTGAAAAGGAACCCTTTGAATTGAGTTTTGAAAAATGGGTAGGACCTAAAGTTCAGATTAAATGTAGCTAAAAATAGAAGATAAAGCCCTTAGTAGAAACTTAAGACTGTGTATACCATTTATGTTTATATGTGGCTGGATATGATTAAATGTTTTAATAGTATATCTTTTTATGAGAAAGGATTATCTATGTTCTATATATGTTCAGAATACTGTTGGAAGATTTCCTAGTCATAATTTTATTCCATTGCTTTCTGCCTGTTTTTTGCATACATATCTGCTTTTTCTTTTCTTTTAAAATGTAATTGGACCAGAGGTTAGGCAAAGGACATGACCAGCTGTTAAAAGTGTGTTTTGTGCAGGGCTGTTCAAAGTAGAACATGTCTCAAGATACAATTTTCGCTCCTCATAGTTCGTGTTCTTCCTTATAATCTTTTAACATAGCAAAGGATCATTATTTTGTTAGTTTGGAAACAATACATTAAACTGCCTTCGGTAACTACTCAGATCATTAAGGTGGTACTTTTCCCCTCTTTTGCATTCGTTGTCTTAATTTCAATAAAAATAGTTTCTTGAGACATTTTGTACCCTGACAGACCGTAAGAGTGTATTTCCATGTGACATACTTCTCATTAATGTATAGTTTAATTTCTGCCTTATAATTAAAAAGTGGCCACATGCTAGAATTTCAGTCATCAAGAGCATCAAGGAGTTCATTCCCTCTCTGATGTTTTCAGCTTTTGTAAACCTGCACTACACAATTCCTAAAGCTGCTTTTGTACTGTGTCTTTAGTTGTAGCATGTTACCTTACACTTAACTATTGTAAGGGCATCTTTTTATTTAATTTCTAATTAGCATAATGACTTGAGCTGTGTTATTCAGTGTTCTGTGGTGAAGTGAAGTGGTCATAGGGAGAGAAGAAATAAAAATGTTCAGTTTCAACTTTACTTGTGAATGGAGTGAAGTTTGAAGAAAGCTTTTTATGGCCATTGTTCAGCAGACTGAAAATCTCATTAGAAATCCCATGCAGCCTTGGGTTGGATTTTAATAACATTTTGGAATATTGATATTGTATGTCACTAATTTCTGTGATTTCATTGTAGATCAGCAACTTAGATATGCAGTCTTCCAAAGTTTATTTGTGACTTTTAATCTAAATTCATTTACAGTAGTTTTCTTTTCAACAGTGTTAAGTACTCAGGCAGAGAATTAAATTTTACTTTTAAAAAATACATTTAGTAACTGATTTGGTTTTCATGTAAGATATACTAAATTCATTGGAAACTGCTTAAAAAGAAATACCATGATACGTATTTATTGAACTAATGACTTAGTTTAGTCATTAGTTGTTGCTTACCTTGATGTTGCTTACCTAAATGTTGCTTACCTTACCTACAGGTTTGTATTTTTTTTTTAGAATGGAAAAGCATGAAATTAGATGGGCAGCATTTTCTTCCTTGTCAGAAGAGCTTAAATCCTGATGTCTTTTTAAGTGAAGAGTGTTTCTATATAATTTTCTCGTAGCTTTTGTTTATTATAAAAATGATCTATTGCCTGTAGTGACCACTTCTCTAAGAAGATAAGTATAATTTATATAGATAGTGTATTTTTATGGTCAGAAAGTAATTTGATGTGAGCTATATATGATTAGACGGTAAAACTTTTTTCCAAAGAAGTACAGAATGGAGAACATTTAATTATTATTTCTCCTTCTTAGAGTAGAGGCTATTCAGATAATTCATATTCTGTGAGTAGGAGATCCTGTTTTCAAGACTTTACTAAATTTAATTTCAAAGTAATTTATTAATCTCTTATAAATGCTTCCTTGTGGTTAAAACTTATTAATGAAGCAAAAGTATCGACTTAATGGAAGTTTTTCAGACTAACATTTTAAATCTCTTCATTGTTATTTATCTTTGTTTTGTTATAAATTACAGATACTGGCATGGTTAAGCTTTTGGAATTCTGAGTTACTTGCCAGATTGTTGTTGATTCTGTAAATAATGAATAAATAAATATTTTAATTGGGCATCCACCATGTATTATGTCACATTTTCTTTTTAAATCATATGCTTAAGAATACCTAAAGAAATATATTTGATTTGCTTTTTAATTTGAATCTTGATCTAACAGCATTCGTTCTGGATGGAGATGTAATTCTAGAGATAAAAATTATGTCTGTAGTATAGATTTAGATTCTAAATGTAATAGTTTAAGGTGGCTCTTGTCTGCTAAATATATAGCTTTTATTTCTATAACAAATTATTACCTTAGAATTCCAACTTTTGTCAATTTTGAAAATTAGTTTATGGTGTACTTGAGAATATCTGTTCTTATTCTCGTGTTTTGCAAACACATTTAAAGGGAAGACAGCATAATCTGTGATGGTGAAAGTCATTTGACCTTCCCCTTCCTCAGTTTTGCTTAAATATACCGTTATAACTGCCTCAGTGTAAGAGAATAGATGTTAAGTAGCTTATGAGGTCTTTATTAAGGGAAAATATTTGTATTGGCAGTTCCCTTAAGTCATATTTATTTTATAACTAAATAGTGCTTGCAACAGAATTATCTGTTTTAGGGAGGGAAAGCTCCAACTCTTGAAAACTTTTTAGTACTTTCTCCATATTTGTAATGAATGAGAAATTCTAAAGATAGGAAATAGACTGGTTATGACTAATAAATGAGATTGTTAATGTAATCCAAATTAATTTCACTAAAGAAAAGAGATTTTCTTTAAAGGGAAGATGTACAACCACAATCAATCCTGTAAGTTAGACCTTAATCCTGCACTAGCCAGTTTTTAGTATTAAATGGTCTGATTTAAACATAATGAACTTTTATCAATGGTTTTGTTTAGAAATAGCATCATTTCCTACTTTTAAGGAGGATTTTAATTGTTAATAAAAATTTGTTCTGATAAGAACTTGAAAGACAATCTTACTCCCATATAATTGAGTATTTTGCTCTTCATTTAACACCTCAACCCTTTTGGTTTGCTTTAAAAATGATAAAACTTCGTGGGAGATTAAATATAACTTAAATATTGCTGTAAATATGTTCTTAAAATATGTAATCATATTTTAAGCTGGTATTATTGGTTCTTGTATGAATGAAATACTTCCTTAAAGGTTCAAAATACTCAGTTTAAAAAGTTTCTGGATAGATGAGTGGTAGAGATCCATCAGGTACTTGGTTGTGGAATATTTGAGTTCTTAATACCATGACATTTTAAGGTTGTATTAATCTCTTTATTTTTCTGTTTGAGACGATTCGGTTTGGGAAGTTTTCTCTATTATCAGATTTAACAGAAGAAATATAAGTGGTTGAACCACAGGTCATCTAATTTTCAAACCATGTTGGTTATTAAACTGACTTTGGTGTATAGTTCTTAACTGGGTAGTCAGAGGAGTTCAACTCGATTGTTATTCAACTCTGTGATTGTGCCACCAGTTAGGTTAACATCAGCAGTGAAGAGCCTTCATTTTGTCAAATTTTTAAAATTCCATTAGATTATTTAAACATAGAAGGAGATAAGTTTGTGAAGCAAATTTCTAAAGCAGTATTAAGCAAAGGGAATCTTTTCTTTCTCTTCTTTTAGATATATCACATATATATGTATATTTTGATTAAAAGGAAAAATTTTAATCTTTATAGTATAGTGTGGGTACTTATTTCTTATTTTTAGATATTGTTAAAACTAATAAAGTTTGGAAATCTCAAAAGATCTTTAGTGTAGTGTACCTGCAACCTCAGCAGTCCCTTTTTATCCATACAGATTTCTCTGCCTATTGTGGCCGTTTGCTCTAATTTAAATTTCCCATGGTTTTCAATTGCAGACTCGGTTTTCTGCAAGAGTGCCCATGCTTACATGGTCATATATTCTTGGTGACTTTTCCACTTCTTCTTTTTTGTTATTTTGTTGATTGCTAAAGGAAAAGAGGATATAAAAAAAAAAATTGTTTCTTTGTTTTGATCTTTCTTCCTTAGCCCATCTATTTGTGTGTTGTGTTGTTTTGCAGATTGGAAAGAATTGTTGTGTGGTACTTAGATCTATGGGGACTAGAAGGAGAAAACTAATTTTGTTCCTGGTTTTGTTTTCTTAATAACAGAAGCAATTTAATTTTTGAGCCATTGAGAAGCTCAAAAGATATGTTAGCGGAATGCATGAAATTGATGGAAAATTATTAATCCTCAAAATTTCTATTCATGGTCACTTTACTGTTGGAATAAAAATGTTATTTTATGGTGTAACCAAGTTAATACTAGAAATACTAATTAACAGTAAGTGATACTATTATAAATCTTTAAATATTATTGTATATTAAAAAGTTGTTTACAAGAAATCAATTGTAATCTCATAATGTGATTTCTCTTACATTCAATTTTGTTGTCCACAATGTGTGTATATTCAAATAAGCATATGAACATGTATCTGATTGTGGACATGTTTTTACCTTGACTAGATCTTAAGAGTTTGCTTTTTCTTGGCAAAACTTTCGTATTTTCAAATGTGAGGAATTTCATTTTATCAAGTAACTTTGTACTGCTGAATGTTAAGTCCTTGAAGTGCTATGGTAGTTTAGTTACCGTTAGAAGTCAAAAGTAGAGGCCTTGTCCCAACGTCTCCCCAAAATATTTTTTCACTAATATTTAGAGATTTTAAAATACCAAATTATTGTGATCAAAGCTATTTCTGTTTTGTGAAGCTAGAATCATACATTAATATATTTTTAACTGAATTTTGTATTTGCTAAATTAACAAAATAATAAAGAGATCCTTTTTACTATTTAAAAAATTCTAATAATTTCCTAATCAATCAGGAAAAATGATGTTATGATATACTGTTAATAGGCTAAAAACTTAGTAAGGTTGATAAATAGGGAAAAGACTAATTTTGATAATTCATAATTTTAGATTTTTTTTCCTTTGATTGTAACTTATGGTTCTGAGGTATCTAAAATACTCTTTCTGGATACTTTGGGAATTGGGGTAAGGGCAAGCCTTTTTTCTGTGTCTATTATTTACAGGTTTTTTTCTTGTGGATGTAGTGTTCTTAGAATATGAAACTGATTTATAGAATTCATAATTACCAAGAAATAAATAGCATCATTGAATTATGTTTTATTTTTGCTATTTTCTAGTTACTGTGCTTCACTTTTTGATTTCTATCAAATGACTTCTCAAAAAGCAATTTCATTTAAATCACTGAGTTTCAAACTAAGAAGAAAACATATCCTGATAGTTTAATTAACTGTTGTTTGTCGATGCCAATTAAAATAATCTTTTGAATTTCTAGTCTTTGATTATAGGTTATATAGGCTTCATGAGTTTGTAAAATTATTCCCCCTTTTCAATTATTTTAAAAGGTGTATTCTAATTTTACACTTGATATTCATATGTAATTATTGAGAAACATGAATAACCTAAAATATATTTCTAGTATTCAGCACATCAAATCAAGGTATAACCTGTGATATAAAGAGTGGTCCAACACAAGTATACAGCTTTAAAAATAACAGAGAATTAATTCTGTTAGCATGTTTACTAGCAAATGTTCTTAGAAAATATTATTAATTCTTAAAACTCAGTGCTTGGGTTTTATTGTGTGTGGCCTTTCTAGGAGAACACTGTAGAGCTGAACTTGAAATTTATTAAGGAAAGAACAAACTGGTGAAGTGCTTTTATGCTGTTAAAAAACTTCACAGACAATTGTCAGACAACTTTTTTTTTAAAGGTCATGATTGCTTGATGCCTTTTCCAGTCTTTATTTGAAACTCTCATTTTGTAGGATTTCTTTTTTGTTCTCTCTTTCTCTTTATACTTTTTGGCAGTGGGTGGAAGATTCTTTTAAAACTGAATGGCTAAACATGTATGGTAACTATTGAAGTATGTTGGAAATACTTTTATTCATTATCTTTTTAGGCCAAAAAAATGCTGTGAAGGTAAGCCAATGATGGTAAAATTACATTGTGTTGTGTAGAAACTGTTTTAACCTTTACGTTTTCTGTTCAGGAAAGTAGGCTCTGAATTAGAGTTTTAGTTGGGATTGTTCGTGAAATATTTTGTAATTCTCTTATTGCTGGTTGCTTTTATGTCTCCGTGTTCTAGTAGATAGTTAGTGGTTCCTGAAAAATAATATTCTGTGTATGAGAGAAAATAGGAGGTTAAAAAACAATGAGAATTGGAAAAGAAAACCCACTACCCAAAATGCTGCCACCTAACAGGTGGAAATATCTATGCCATTATAGATTTTCGAAACATAGAGTGCTTGAACTCTTTTTCTAAGAGTTTACTTCAAATTTAACAGATTTCACAAAATTTTGTTATGGTAAATATTAAAATTTTAATTCTTATTTTTATCCTAAATTTAAGCTCTTACAAATTAAGAAAAGAGTGCCTCGAGGCTAATTGCTAATGTTCCATTAAGTTATGTGTTCAGTTAAGTAATTTTTTTATTACGATATTTTGATTTAATTAATATGTGAGCTAAAATTTATAAAACGCTTATAAGATTACAGAAATTAAATTATGTAAAATTAATTTCGACATTTTTGTGGCAGAGACAGTTTAGAATTAAAATATGCCTTAGTGTGTAATAATTTTATTTCTTGTAAGGGTATCTATTGGCTTTCAGTATTCAGAAAATTTAGACTTTTAATTTTAAATGTTGATGTAAATTATCTGGAGCTATGCTTTCTTTAAATTGGAAGAACTTAAGGGAAATACATAAAACATGCTAGTGATTGGCTTACTTACGTTTTCAGTGATTAGACTTTGTGAAATAAGAGTAAGGCTGAGCATTTTATTTTGGGATAACATGGGGAGAAATGCCAGATATAGTATGCACCTAAAGTAAAGTGAGTAAATAAATAGATAGATGGATAGATAAATAAAAAAATAGAAAATATACTTAATTTAAACGTACTAACACTAAAATGGGAGAAATGTGGTCAAGTATAGTAAATCCATATCCATAATTATTTTCAATCACTAGTTAGAAAGGAAGGTGTGAATTGCTAATATCTTCTTTGTTGGAAATCTTAAGTTGTATTTTGAAAAGGGATGAAAGGGAACAGGCAACTGCTTTCAGGTAGATTTATATCATTTTAACATCATATGTTATTTGTGGGTTCATGTCACAAAACCTTGCAAAAGTTAAAAAAATAATTAAACGTATTTTAATTTAGTAAACTTGCCAAAAACTTTTATGATCAATCTAGAAAAATTCATGCATGATATTTTTCTTTTTTAAAGTTTAGTGATCCATCCTGGTACTTTTTCTCAATTTCAGTCTTGTTGATTTAGATAATACTCTTATTGTCTTATAAATTTCCTTTCAGTAATGTGTTACTGCTTTGATATGTTCTCACCTTTCTGATTACATTTGATCCATCTATGACATTTTATCATCCAGCTGTTACTATTTTATTGTTCTTTCTTGTACTTTTGTTGTAAGGTAAAGACTTTAAAGTAAGAGCTAGTGTGTATTACACTATATATGACCGTTTCGAATTTGACCTGCTACTGTAAAGAAGGCTAACAAGTGTGTATGCCTAGCCCACCCCTTCTGGAGCAGTTGAAAACAGGCCTCAGAAGACTCAAAGGAATTCTTTTAACTCATAGCAGGGCCACGGGGTCAATGTCAGATTTAGTCATGCTGTTATTTTAGCCCAGTGGTCCAGAGAGATGACTGAAAAGTGAGTCTTTTATTTCTTTTTTTGTGTGGTTATTAACAGGATTAAATGTAAGCCATTGTGTACTTAGTACCAATTAGTTTCTCATCTGAGAGGTTCATTATGATTTTTTGTCAGCCTTCGTCTTGTAATATTTGTTTCTTTGTTTGATTAGTTAAGGGGCTGAATGGGCTAAAGGAAAGTTTTACAGCAGTACTTTTAAATTCATTAAGAATTTTAATAAACAATCAACTTTTCAGATATGTAGACCTTGATTAAAAAAGGGACCACATTGAAAATTGGCATGGAAAATGGTGAAGTTAAGTAAATTGTTTAGAATTTTCCTTTTCCTGTAGTATTTTTTTAATCTGAAAAACAGACTGTCTTTATTATATCAAATAATTCTTTAATGTTTCTAGAAGTCTACTTCAGATTCTTATACATACTTGTTAAGATTGTGTTTAGTTTGCTATGAATATGTTCAGGAGGTACAAATACCCAAAAGCTCCAAAATTAAAAAACCTTTAAAGTTTCTAGAATAGAAACATAGATTGAGCTATTAAAAGTAGAACATAAGAGTTCTAGGATAAAGATAGTTGTCAGGTGTAAATGAGCCTTAATTGAAAAGGAAGCAACCTAAAAGTTGATTCTTTATGGTATTATGAATAAGTAAAAATGCAAACTTGTCTGAGTTCAGAAAACAGGAGCATACCCAACTTTAAAAATCGCTTATTAGATTGGTGGTTGCTTTAGGTACTTAACTTTAAAAAATTCTTATTAAAGTAAGTGTTTAATTGAGTAATATCCCTCATTTAATGGATTGAGATGCCTCAATTAAATTTTGAACAAAAATTGTTCCTATAAATTGAATTGGAGATACTGATCTGCTAAAAGCAAGGAGTATAATCCAAAATTAAAATATGAATTGTTTTGCTAGTAGATAATTATCTTGTACACTAGGTCTTATATCTTGTTGAAGTGTGTAGAACACACATTTTCACACTGATTCATCTTTAAGTGAATATATCTATAGGCTGATTCAGACTTGGTATTTTATTTATTTTAAACATTAGAAATGATAAATACTAATTTAAGCAAGTGCGATTACTATTTTAACTTACTGTTCAAGAAGAGTGTTACTTCATTTATCTCAGACTTTTTGGTGTACCTTATTTAACTTATTTAGATTGAATCATTGTGTTAAGTCCTTTGCTTACTGCCATAGTTTTTTGGTACCTAGAATTACTTATTATGGAATTGAATATTAAAAATTTGATGATCCCAATAGTTATGAAACTTAAAGATTCTGTATATAGGCTTTTTTTCTCCATCAAATTGGTTTCAGGCATAGTGAATGGATGGCCCTTGTTTTCTGGTATTTGTGTATCCGATTTTCTGAGGAAACTCTTAAAGTCTGTGTATTTGATTGTTTTACATTTTTCTTTCATTATAATTCGAAGACTTAGATCCTCCAAATGAAAAATGTCTGTCTTGACCTTATGGTAAATTAGACCTGATTTATTATTGTCTAATAATTAAATCTCCCTTTACTTACCCCACCTCCGTTTTAAAAAACTGAAAACGTGGGGTAACTGTATTAGTTAGAATATTTTAAAGTAACAGCAAGTAATTCAGTGGTAACTTCCTTGTGTGGTTTGCTGTTTATCAAAAAGGAAAGTAGTTTCTTTTGAGAGAAGAATGCAGTTTTTGCTATTCAACATTTTCTTAAGCTCTTTGGAAAATAAGAGAGAAGTCTTTAGAATAATGTCCTTGTAATATGATAAGGACAGATTTTAAAATTTTATTTCTCTTTTTATTACTTGGTATTGACTTCAGTGGAAACTGAAACAAGTAAGTAGATGTTAAGTTGAAAATCTGCCTCAGTGTCAGATGTTCATATAATTTAAAATTTGTGAGTACTTGTATGATTGACCTTATATTTTAAAAACATAGGGAATAGCATCAACTATTTGTATCTTATCTCTTAAAGTTGAATTAAATTTAGATATCTAATAGAGTAGGTCTAGAAATTAACATTCAAATAACAGTAGGAAGTATAGGTGAAGCCCAGGCTATCCCAAAGATAAAATTCATTAGGACTTCTGTTTCTATAGCATCTTTCATGTGTTAGTAACTATTGTAAACAATTGAATTATATATATAAATTTAGTAGATAATTGCAGTATTAAAAAGTTAGCACTCATAATTGCTACCCAAACACTTTCAAATTATGCTACTTTAAAAACAGTTGAAGGGAAGTTTGGGAATTTAAAGAAATATTGTTTATTTTAAGAGTAGTAAGATAATAGACATTATAATGTAATGGAAAAACATTTTGTCCCATAAAAACCACTTTTATTTAATGCTTTGTTTTTCTGTCTAACCAGGTAAAATCTAGCAAATCAGAAAGAGAGAGAGACAGAAAAGATGGAAAGGAAGAAAGAAAGAGAAAAAGAAAGAAAGCTGTTTTGAAAGTGTCTAATATTGGCTGATGTGTGGTATCTTATTTATTTCATAAAATTAAAAATAAGTGTAGGGGAAAAAAAAATCCCAAGAAGATAAATGCAAGTTGAGTGAAGGGTGAATAGAGTAAAATAGAGATCTAGTATTTCAGTCTTCTAGTAAAATTTTATATTTTAAGTATTTTTGTGACTTACTGTATTTGATGACTTTGTTTTTAGTACATTGCTTGAAAGATACTATACATAAAGTAGTCATTTGTATACCGTGATTTTATTGGTTCAGCCAGGCTCACTGACTACTTACAAAACATTGAGTTTTAAAATCACTGATACTTATCAGCTGATTTTTTATTAGCATTGCATTAAAAAAAAATCTACATTATAACATTGGAGGTTGATTAAAAAGGAGTTTTTGCTTCCATTTTATAAAGATGCTCTGTAAGAGCGCTTATGATAATGATGTTTATTCCTGTAGTTTTTGCTGACTTTTACTTGGTATTTTGTCAGTAATTATTTCTTCATATTGAGGAATAAAAAAGAAGCTATACTTGCCTCTGTCAGTATTATTATTGTTTTAACTTTATAGGCATATTATAGGCATTGAATTGAAAGATTTGTAGACTTTTGGTTATCTGTGATACTGATTGGGAACAAAGACATAGATAATCAGAGACAGCAAATAATAGCTAAAAATATATATTTGATATGTATTCATTTAGCCAACAATAACCAGGGCCTATTGTGAATCACTGTGCAAGATGTGCTGGTGTATACAAAGATAAATAATAAAGTATAGTCCCTGACCCCACAGATCCTATGGCTTAATAGAAGAGGTAAGAGGTAAGTGGCATAATAGAGTCCATGGGGGTACAGGAGAGGAAAGATACTGCTTTCATGAGGGGTAGAGGTGTGAGTGGGGGGGAGAGTATATGTCATAAGTTTAGAGGAACAACAGACTTTTAAAATTCTGTTTTGAAGTAGTTCAGTTTTTCTCAGACTGAATTCCTCAGTTTCCTAGGGTCCATTTGGAGGGGAAGGTTTTTTAGCTCTTAAATTATTTCTTAAATTTGTATTATTATTTTCATGTTAAAAAGCTATTATGCCTGTTATAAAAGTAACACCTTGCAGTGATAACTCATAGTTGAAAGATGTTTGTTATAGAATGAGACTTCAGTGTCTTAAGTCAGTGTTTCTCATTGAGATTTTTGGACAGATATGATGTTCAAGAGAACTTTTTTTAAGGGGTTTATAAATTTCCTAAGTTAGAGAAACAAAGTTTTAGGCTTATATTTCATTAGTTTGTCTAAACCACATTCTAATTGGTGGCAGGAAGTAGGTGGCCTAGAAATATAAATAGCAAAGGGATCCATTTGGAGATTAAATTTTTTTCAGGAGGTAAGGCAGTTCAGCAAGATAGCTGAGAGTTCACTGTAAGTTACCACTATTTAGGAGTTAAGTTGGTGGCAGTGCTGCTGAATGGGCACAGCTGGTTTGATTTTAGATGGTAATGAACTGTGAGTTTGTTAAATATCAGGTAAAATTTCTAAATACATTCTGAACATAAACTAGACCCATTAAAGTGGCTTCTGTGATAACCTGCTGTATAGTGTCCTATACGGTAGTGAAAGCCTTTGTGTACTTGATTACTTTTGGAGTCCCAAGGTTAATTTCTGCTTATAGTTTTGTAATAGCTTAATTTCATTAAAGTTAATTAAACCTAGATTATCTTGTACATTATGGTATAGAATTTTGTTCCATAAATTGGGAGAAATGGATAAAGGAATAAAGAAGTACCCTTTAATTTATAGTTCGGTGTTTCCAAAGAAATTTGAGTTTCATATTGGGTGAATTCATCGTGGTAGATTTAAGAATATCTGTATCAAATATCCCAAATATTGTATAGTTTGGGGGGAAAATCATTGAATAATGTTTTCCTTGATTTTCTTCCCTCTTTCCCACTTAATTTTTTTCTTTTCTTCTTTTTTTTTTTTTCTTACACATAAGGGCAGTGGAGATCCCGCTTAATTTTTTTTAATGGAAAAAATAATACCCCTGTCCCCAACAAACAAAACTGATCAAAGTAAGAATTAGATTATGACTTTCAATTTCTTACACATTTTTAAAATCTGTCCAGGCTTTTAAGAAGAGGAATTCCTAGGAACTACTATTCTTACTGGGGAAAAAGAGTATTTTGATTACAGAGAGAAATTTAGGGTGATATTTGCTTACGTTGTACATAGAATAGAATGACTTTGGTTCATCTGTAGATTCTTATTTTCTTAGAGTGTTTTGCATGTAATATATGCTACTTTAGGATCTTTTTTTTTTTTTTTTTTTACTGTTTGAGGTTCTTAATAGTTCATATGTCAGCTTGCCTTTATACAAACGTCTATGTAAGTTGTTTTGACAGACTTTAAATAACAAATGGGAAACACATAAATGCAATATTGCCATGTTCTCTTTTGTTTTGGCTTGCATTTTTTTAATCCCTGAGCAATTACAAGCATTTCTCATAATTTTCTGTGCACAGAAATTTTTTGGAAAATCAGGACGCTGCTAAAAGAGTCAAACTCTGAAAGAAATCCCAAAGATATATCACTGCTTGACTGCAAACATTTTGAAGAAGTCACTGATTATAATGAACACAGCCTTTAATGGCAGTTTTTCCTCTCCTTTTCACAAGAATGTGACACAGTGTCATTAAGGTTTTAGAAATGAATGCTCCTGAGGAAAGGAGGATCACTAGGACTACAATAATGCTCAGTATGTGGCCATGGGATTCTCAGTAGGGCTCTTTTTAGGTTTTTAATCAGATAGGAGAAGGGAGTTAGAGAGGAAGGGAATAGGAACAGACAAGAGCTTTAGGACACCTGTACACCGGAGTATTTTTCTTTCTCATTGATCTTCTAGATGTTGAATTTGTAAGGTTTAATATAAAAAGGCAAACAAGATTTCAAATATTTCGAAGGCCAGTATACAAAATCAGCTCGAACTATATATATGTGGAAGCACATAATTCCTTTTTTGCATTTAACTTAAACTGTTTGGATATATTAAATCTGAAATTTCATTTAAATAGTAATTCCAATTCTGCTCTAAGGATATTGTTTTAACCCATTGTTCTTTTTTGTGGTGACAGTAATTGCCCTTGATATATTCTGCAGGTCAATCAGATTGTATCACAAAAGAGGGCACATAATAAATGTGAGCCAGAAACAGCTATGTCTCAGTACAGGGACAGAAAAGCATATTTTTGCATCACACATTAAAATAACACCCAGAAGGCATTGCATCACATATAAATGTAAATCTTTGCTAGTGGAGTGTAGCATGGAAAGAGGGGTTCAGCCAAAATATCCTTTTAAGTTTTTTTTTTTTTTTTTTAACAATAGCAAACACTGTAAGGCTCATATTTAATGAGTAATATTTAATGCCTATGAAGTTTGTTTTATGAGATTTTGAAATTACAAAATATTGCAATAAATATTGTAAAATATTACAAAATATGTTGTGCTTGAGAAGTTACTTTTTCTGTTTAGTAAGTTACAGTTTTTCTGTGAATCCCTGTAGTGTTGAAATTTATAAATGACTTACCTGTTTCTTTTTTCCAGTTGAAATCGGAAAGAAATTGGTAGAATCCTTCAAGTCGTTCTCAGTGAGAGTTAACCTTTTCTCTGTATAAAATGATCAGTCTATATACTTCATTTTACTTTGAGTTTTATAAACATTAAAGCTGACATTGGAAAGAGTAGCTTTAATTTTACTTTTTGATTTAGCTACTTAGGTTATATGAACAATTGTAAAATCATCTTCATATGTTAAATCTTTAAAAAATTCTTTTTTCTTCGATTCTAAGATGATGTTGGCTTTTCTGAGCTCTGAATGTAAACTTAGCTCCTGTGGGTGGTTTCTTGGTAGACTTGCTGGTAGCTCAGTGCTACATTAGCAGTTCTTTATTTTGGCATTGTATTTCCTCACACAAAGTAAAAAGTGTCATAAATCTTTCTCCTTTTTAAAAAATGAATTGAGACCAGTAGTTTTCTACTCTGATCTGGCAACCTAGGCTTCAGTTAGGACAGACTAACAGTAATGGTAGTATGTAGTTGAACAAGATTGAAATAATTTATCTCCCTAGAGAGCTCTAAAGAAAGATTTCCAAATGGCTGTAGAAGATTAAATAACCTGCCTTGAATTATGTAGGAAAATATTGAGACCCGAACTTCCCCCTTTCTTTTGTGTTTTGTTTGCTGTTAATTTTTTTTTAAACCATTTAATTTTAGAACAATTCTAGGTTTATAGAAAAATTGCAAAGATAGTACAGGGAGTTGCTATGGGCCCTGTATTCAGTTTTTCCCATTAGCAACATCTTATATTAATTGAGTACATTTGTCCAAATTAATGCATCAATATTAATACCTTATTAACTGAAGTCCATACAGTATTCACATTTCTTTAGTTTTTACATAATATTTTTCTTTTCTAGGATCCTATTCAGGATACCACGTTACACTTAGTTGTCATGTTTTCTTAGGCTTCTCTTGGCTGTGACAGTTTCTCAGACTTTCTTGTTTTTTATGACCATGTCAGTTTTGAGGAGTATTAATTATTTTATAGAATGTCCCCAAATTGGATTTGTTTGATGTTTTTCTTATCATTAGACTGAATTTATGGGTTTTGGGAGGAAGACCACAGAAATAAAGTGCCATTCTTATCACATCAAGTATAAAATGGTATCAGCATGATTTATCATTGATGCTGTTAGCCTTGCTTACCTCACTGAAGTAGTGTTAGTCTGGTTTTTCTACTGTGAAGGTACTCTTTTTTTTTTCTCCCTTCTTCCCACACAGTATTCTTTGGAAGGAAGTCACTATACACAGCCCGTGCTTAAAGAAGAGAATGTTATGCTTCACCTTCTTGAGGGTGGAATATCTACAGAAATTATTTGGAATTCTTCCTATGGGTGATTTATCTGTTCTTGCCCATTGATTCATTCTTATTTCTATCAGCTTATGGATATTTACTTTATATTTTGGGTTATAATTTAATAGTACTTTATTGTGTTGCTTAAATTGTCTAGCTTTGACTTTTGGGAGTGCTTTCAGTTGGCTTCTATGTTTTTTTTGATATATTCCTTTTTTCCTTAATTTTATTTTTTAAAATTTATTTACTGTTATTTATTATTTTTTGAGACGTAGTCTCACTCTTTTGCCTAGACTGGAGTGCACTGGAGCGATCTTGGCTGACTACAACCTCCGCTTCCCAGGTTCAAGTAATTCTCCTGCCTCAGCCTTCCGAGTAGCTGGGATCTCAGATGCCCACCACCATCCTTGGCTAATTTTTGTATTTTTAGTCGAGACAGGGTTTCACTGTGTTGGCTGGGCTGATCTTGAACTCCTGACCTCAGGTGATCCACCCATCTCGGCCTCCCAAAGTGCTGGGATTACAGGTGTGAGCCACTGTGCCCGTCCTGTTGTTGTTATTTTTTAGGGTCAGGATCTCACTATGTTTCCAAGGCTCGTCTCGAACTCTAAGTTCAAGTGATCCTCTGCCTTGACCTCTCAAAATGTAGTGATTAAGGTGTGAGCCACTGTGCCTAGCCTTTCTTTCTTTCTTTTTTTTTTTTAATACATCAGATAGAAGAGAAAGACTTAATATTGCTCATCAGTGTTTCTTTTTCTTTTTTAAAGCACTTGTTACTTCCTGGCACGGTAAGACACTGCAGTTCATCTTGTTATATCTTCCCCAGACCTAGTATCAGTTAGCTATTTCTGGAAGGAATCCTGGTTTCTTTAATTGGAAAATGATATTAGAAACCAAAATCTGGGTGCTCAGTGTTTGTCTTAATTTTAATATAGCTTGACTCAATGGATTGAGTCAAATCATAGATATTTTTTGTTTGTTTTGTGAGACAAAACCTTGCTCTGTCATCCAGGCTAGAGTGTAGTAGTATAGTCACAGTTCATTGCAGCCTCGACCTTCAAGTCCTAAGTGATCCTCCCACCTCAGCCTCCTAAGTAGATGAGACCACAGGCATACACTCTATGCCCAACTAATTTTTTGATTTTTTGTAGTGATGAGGTCTCACTGTGTTGCCCAGGCTGATGTTGAACTCCTGGCTGCAAGTGTCCTTCCTCCTCAGCCTCCCAAAGTAGCTGGAATTACAGGATGAGCCACTGCGCCTGGCCCTTTGGGGATCTTGATTACTCTTGAGGGTGGAGGGGCGTCAACTCTTCTTTATTACCTGTAATGAAAGTAACAGTGCTTACCTTGGGGGTTTGTGAGTGTGAAAGGAAATAGTGCATGTGATGAACTTACCACAGTCCTGCATTGACTGTATTGTTACTAACCCATTTTGAGAGATGAACTGTTTTGACTGTCAAGTGCATCATGTAGGCCAGAATATTGTATAAATATAAACTTGTTTAAAATTCAATGTCATCATTAGTTGCATTTACTCTAACAGTTAGAGATTCTTTTTTGTCGGCTTTTTTTGAGATAGCGTCATTTTGTCACCTAGGCTGGAGTGCACGTGTGCCATCACAGCTCACTACAGCGCCGACTGCTTAAGCAGTCCTCTCATTTTAGCCTCCAATTAGCTAGGACTAAGGGTACACACCACCATGCCTGGGTGATTTATTTTTTTATTTTTATTTTAATAGCCATGTTGCCCAGGCTTGTCTGGAACTCCTAGGCTCAAGCCATCCATCTGCCTTGGCCTCCCCAGTGCTGGGATTACAGGTGTCAGCCACTGCACCTGGTTGTTAATTAGAGATTCCTTATCTCAATTTGATTTTTTAAAAGTTAAAGTGAATGATTATAATATTTAGTAAAATTATCTTAATGCATTTTGAATTCTGTGTAACTTCAAATTTTTATTAACGTACAGAAAATTTAGAAATTTTAGAAAATCAATGCAATATGTTTGGCTTTTGGAAAACGTGAAATTTATGTAATTTTAAGACAAAATCTCATTGTATTTAATATTCTGTTTCCACATTTGTGAGTGTTTTAGCTGCATTTGTTATTGAGAGAGATTTAAATCTGGCAATTAAGATGACATTTAAATAGTTTACTTAACAAAAACCAAGTCAACCAAATTGATATTATTAATACGTAATAGTTTTGCTTTTCATATTAGATTTGGTAGTAATGTTTTATTATTGAATGTATTCTAGTGAATGGTTTTGAATTCTAATTCTTTCTTTAAAATAATTCTTTCATATAAATACTTTTTCATTTAAGTTCCTTGATTACCTCGTGTTATTGATTAAGAACATTCAATCTTTGTAAACTGGCTATTGGTGTTCTGAGAAGTTGAATCTTACAGAGTTCCTTAATTAAAAAAAATTTATTGTTCTCAGATAATAGCCTTGTAAATGTCTCCAAATTTCAGAGTCCTAGTCGTCTTTTTTTTTTTTTTTTTTTTTTTGAGACGGAGTTTCACTCTTGTTACCCAGGCTGGAGTGCAATGGCGCGATCTCGGCTCACCGCAACCTCCGCCTCCTGGGTTCAAGCAATTCTCCTGCCTCAGCCTCCCGAGTAGCTGGGACTACAGGCACGTGCCACCATGCCCAGCTAATTTTTGTATTTTTAGTAGAGACGG
>PVKV010019439.1:0-11462 GCA_004027835.1 Alouatta palliata | reverse complement strand
TAGTCATCTTACTACCTAAAATACACTAAGCCTTTGCTCTCTTTGTAAAGTACATACTGATATCTTAACCAGCTGCTAATGGTTGAGGGTGTGAGTACAAGAACATTCTGTTTTGGCCCTCTCGGTTATGCATTGTAAATGCCTCATTAGTTCATAAATATTTATTAAGTGTTTTTCTTGTCAAGCACTAGATATACCTACAAAGGTAAATAAGACTAGAGTTTCCTGACCTGTCAAGAATATCACCACCTGGTTTACCATCCATCTGTAGCAAAGTGACCCCAGCGTTCCTATGTTTATACTCTCCTGATTGGCAGATGTTAGTTTATGTGAGTTAGCTGTTATTTTTTATTTTTGCTTTTGCTAAAAATCTTAGTAAGCTAAACATTGGGATCAGATGGGCTTCATTCTTAGATTTCTTGAGAGATTTCTTTGGTTTAAGCTATGATTTGAGTTTGTTTCCTTCCTTAGTAAAGCAAAATTTTTGTGAATATTTATTTGAATTAAGTTTCTGTTTTCTTATGATTTAAAACTTTCTCATGAATTTTCTCCAGTTGCATGAATTGTTGTCAGGTATCACATTTCTTTTTAAATGGCCATTGTGGTTTAATATGTTTTGCTATTAAAAGGTTGTTTTAGCTCTTCTTCAACTTGTCTCGTGATCTATGTGTAAGTTCCCAAAGGGAGAGATCGTATTTTATCTTTCCTTGTAAACCTTACAGTATGTAATAGAGTGCCCTGTATATGGAGGTTGTCAGTAAATGTTTGACTGGATTCTCTGAATGGAATAAAGCAAATTTTAAATTCTTTTCATGGCAGAATAGATAACCCAAATGGCTATAAAAGAGATTAAAAATACCTTGTATAAATGTTTTTGACTTTTGGCTGAAATTATTAAATTACTCATAAAATAAATCATTGTTAAAAAGATGGCCACATTTATATTATAAGCCAAACTCTGCTATTCTGGTAACTGAAAGTTTGTGAGCTTTTTAGATGGTTGATGGGAATGTTCAGATAGATACGACTTTGTCATCTATTGTCTCTGCATTTGTTGAAATAGTTATGCTATCATTTTCTTCAGCCTCTAGGTTAGTTGATATTTATTTACCCTTATTACCAATGTTCTTGCATTAAAACATACATTCATTCAACATTAATGCCTTAGTGTAGCTTGGTATTTTAATAGGTAAATTAACTTCCTGATGCAAGGAATTGGTAGCATAGTGGTGTTTCACAAAACGTAGTCTGTTGGTACTATAAGGTCAAAACTATTTTCATCATAATAAGATGCAGTTTTCTATTTTATTTTGGTGTTTGCACTGATAATGCGGAAACAATGATGGGTAAAACTGCTGATGCCTCAGCATGAATCAGTGCTGTGACACCAGTCTGTACTAGTAGTCTTTACTATCACAAACTTAGTTGAAAAAAAAAAAAAGCCGTCCAGGTGCTGTAGCTCAGACCTGTAGTGCCAGTACGTGGGAGGATAAGGAGGGAGGACAGCTTGAGCGCAGGAGTTTGAAAGTAGCCTGGGCAACATAATGAGACCCTGTCTCTTAAAAAAAGAAAATTAGGTGTGGTGCTTGGCTGTAGTCCTAGCTACTTAGGAGGCTGAGGCAGGCAGATCCCTTGAGCCCAGGAGGTCGAGGCTATAGTGAGCCATGATTGTGCCACTGCACTGCCACCTGGGTGAAAGAGTGAGACCTTGTCTCAAAAAAAAGTTAACCTACAGAATGAGAGTAAATATTTATAATCTACATATATGATAGAGGACTAATATCTAAAATTTATAAGGAATTCATAATACATCTCTGCAGCAAACCAAATAACTCAATTGAAAAATGGGGTAATGGACCTAACAGACATTTTCCCAAATAAGGCATACAAATGCTAATAGGTATATGAAAAGGTGCTCAACATCACTATTCAGGGAATGCAAATCAAAACCACAGTGAGGTATCACCTCACACCTGTTAGGATGGCTATTATCAAAAAGTAAAATAACAAATACTGGTGAAGATGTGGAGATTGGGAACCTGTATATACTGTTGGTAGGATTGCAAATTGGTACAGCTGTTATGGGGAAACAGTATGGAGGTTCCTTAAAAAACTAAAATTAGAATTACCGTCTGATCCAGCAATTCTGCTCTGCTTATATATTCAAAGGAAATGAAACTACTGACTTGAAGAGATATTTGCACTCCCATGTTACATTAGAGTATATACAGCATACACTTGGTAAGAATGTACTTCAACTGGTTGAAGCAGAGGTGAATGGGTGAACTTGAGAGTGGCCTGCTACTCTTAATTATTTAATATCCTGTAGCATCAATATGTTTTATAAAACAAATTGAGAACATTGGTCATTTTTAGTCAGTGGGTTATGTAGAGATTTGTTAAGAGAGCATTTATTGTGACAGTTTGAGTATGTAAAACATCCTTGGTTACTTTTTCCCTTTCTGTATCTCAAATGTTTAAGGGTATTATATAGACCCAAGGAAGTCTTTTGGTTTTAAGCACTTAACCCCACATTGACAAGAAGTTGTAGGCAGACAAACTTGATGAGTGAAGTAAAAGGAGGAAAAGCAAAAGTCAAAAATGGATTTTGATTTTGGGTGGTGATCAAGGAATGTTCAATGTGGGAACAGTGTGCAAGGAGTATCTGGAGGGAACATGAAGGGGAGTAATTGTGTCAGATAAGTTTGAGGGAGTCATTTATATGACATTTCCCCCTTAAGATTTTTCCTTTTATCTTGAATTTTGTATTAATGAAGATAATAAATGCATATATTTAGCTAATGTGGAACAAATATTTTCTCCATTGGACTGACTTTTTTTTTTTTTACATAGATGTGTATTATATATGAAATTAATGTGGTCACCTTTTCATCTTACTCTCCTTAGAATCCATAAGTAGAAGAGTTACTTTGTACACTATGGATGAAAGATCAAAGCATATGGGGCAAGTGGCATAAAATAATATTAGTTTGTCTGCTGAATAAAATTAAACTTATTTTTCTTTTGATAGCATGTTAATTGTATTATAGTATGCCACAGCCATTTTCAGTGCAATCCTCCTAGTCTTAGAACAGCAGCCAATTCCAGGAATTAAGAGAATTAGGTTACTTTGCCTAGTGGCACAAAAAATACCCAAGGTATTAAATCATTGGCTTGTCTGTTTGGGGCACAATCAGAAATAAAGTTTAGAGATAACAGTTGATTTGCATGCTGTTGACATTTGTTCATACTTCAACAGGTATGTTTTTCCATTTCTTTCTGATTTATATAATCCTTTTGAAACAGATTTTCAGTTGCTGTTAGGTTCAGAGGAATAGAATGTTAATAAAATTTTAGGATAAAGACTGAATTCAGGATTCAACTACAGTAACTTGATGCTACTGGCTATGACAATATTTTAATTTATCTTTAGAATATTTAAGCAAATATTAAAATACATGGTTACTAACATGACTATGTATTATAATATAAATGTTATATTACCCTGTAATATTTTAAAGGATTATTAATCTATTACATCAAGTAATATGAGAAACCAGTTTAGTAGTGGTAGAAATGTTAATTTTATTTTAACTTTTAGTATTTCAAAACAAAAAACATTATTTTCTAACTCAAAATGGTAGAAGCAGAGAGGAGGTGACAAAATGAGAACCTTTTGATTTTGTTGGTATAGAACTTGGTCTGCTGTTATAGCTGACATTATTATTACTATATCTTAATAATTTTTGAGATTTTGGGAAAATTGTTTTAATTTTTCACTCCCAAGCGCTGAAGATACTCCAGAAATCTTTGCCTTTCTCTTCTTATAACCTTTGCTCTTCCATTTTGAAGCTACAAGAGTATACGTTATTTTCAGCTTTCTAGAATTTCTGTAGAACCTCTCTGTGTTCTAAAATCTCCCAGGATTGAGGAGGAGAAGAAAAAGCAGAAAGACATCAGAAAAACTAATCAGTCATTGGCAAGTGAAAAATGGAATAAAGAATGCACTAGTTAACCAGGAGTAACCTGTTTATAACATAGACTAGGCTCAAAACTTAAGCTTGAAACTTAACACAAAAAATTAATCTTTGCAATCAGTAGAATTTAAAGAGATTCCCTTAAACATTAAACATTAGGACCTTCCATAGTGTCACCTTATACAAACTACCACTCTGTTACCTCTTTTTGACTGTTAAGGCTGCCAGACACCCTACTTGAAGGATCCTATTGGAACCTGTGGAAATAGTACTTAAAAGAACATCGCAGCTAAGCTGGTCTAGTGGTGTTTACAACTAATTGATCACAACCAGTTACAGATTTCTTTGTTTCATCTCCACTCCCACTTCTTCACTTGACTAGCCTTAAAAAGGCTCATGCCTGTAATCCCAGCACTTTCGGAGGTCGAGACAGGAGGATCCTCTTGAGGCCAGGAGTTTGAGATCAGCCCAGACAACACAGTGAGACATCATCTCTACTAAAAATAAAAATTAAAAAATTAGCCAGGTGTGGTGGTGTGTGCCTGTATTCCCAGCAACTTGGGAAGCTGAAGCAGGAGAGTTGCTTGAGTAATGGGGTTTGAGGCTGCAGTGCATTAGGATTGCACCACACACTTCAGCCTGGGCAACAGAGTGAGACCCTGTCTCAATGATAATGATAGTAATAATAATGTTGTAGCTAGAAGGTCCTAAAGGATTATGTGGGTCAGAATATCCCATATCCGGTTGTATGTCAAATTTAACAGTATTGGCTGGGCATGATGGCTCATGCCTGTAATCCCAGCACTTGGGGAGGCTGAGGTGGGCAGGTCACGTGAGCTCAGGAGTTCAAGACCAGCCTGGCCAACATGTTGAAATCCCATCTCTACTCAAAATACACAAATTAACTGGGTATGGTGGCTGGTGCCTGTATTCCCAACTACTCGAAAAGCTGAAGCAGGAGAACTGCTTGAACTTGAGAAGCAGAGATTGCAGTGAGCTGAGATGCCACCATTGCACACTAGCCTGGGTGACAAGATCGAAACTCCGTCTCAAAAAAAAAAAAAAAATGTAACAGTATGTTCTTAATCTCTGCCACAGATGTAATAAACTAGTATGTATGCAAATGGGGCTCACGAATCTTTTTTTATTTGAGACAGAGTCTTGCTCTGTTGCCCAGGCTAGAGTGCAGTGGCACGATCTCAGTCCACTGCACCCTCTGCCTCCCAGGTTCAAGCAGTTCTTTCATCTCAGCGTCCCGAGTAGCTGGGATTACAGGGCCGCACGCCACCACACCTGAGTAATTTTTGTATTTTTAGTTGAGATGGGGTTTCAGTATGTTGGCCAGGATGGTTTCAAACTCCTGACCTTAAGCGATCCACCTGCCTCACCTCCCAAAGTGCTGGGATTGCAGCAGTGAACCACAGTGCCTAGCCAAGGAATCTGTATCTTAACAAATCTCGGTGTTAAGTGTCATAGATCGATTATGAATCACTGCTTCAAGGCCAGTGCTCTCATTTTCTACATTAATCTCAGGCCCAAAGAAGATAGGTGATATGTCAACGTATGTTCACTTTGGTCTTCTTTGCATGGCAGCTACAATGTATGGAATTTTATAGGCTCAGATTATCATAGCTACAGAAAACCTTTAGTTGGTGGGCTATGCACACATTCCCATCAAGAGCTAGCAGTTTTGCATTTGACTCTTGAAGACACTGTCATGGCAGACAACACTTGTTGAGCTGTAACAGATGGACATTAAATTCATGACAGGAGGCAGAGGCGGCCAGATCACTTAAGCCCAGGAGTTTAAGAGCAGCCTGGGTAACATGGTGAGACCTCATCTCTACTGAAAAAGGAGGATATTCCACCTATCTCCTACTTGACGTTAATATCCTTTTAATTAGTATGGTCAGATACTTTGGAAAGTTGTAGAGATAACTTTAGAAACTAGATCTGAATAAAAACCTGTATGTAGAGTATCATGTAGATGGCTGTTAGCAAAGTGATACTTTCGTAAACAACTTTGTTATAGTTGAGATAGTATGTTAACTGATGTATAGTATAGCATAGTATAGTTGACATATTTAAAATGTACAGTTTTATCCATTTTGTGATGTATATATACACAGGAAGCTGATATGTATATCAGCATGTGATATGTATATACACATCAAAATCAAGATAGTGAACATAACCTAAATCTCCAGAAGTCTTCTCATGTTCCTTTGTAATCTTGTCTCCTGCCCTTCACACCCTCCATCCTCAGGGAAGCATTGCATTCTGTCATGATAGATGAGTTTTGCATTTTCTAAAATTATACATAAGTGGAATTGTACAGTAGGAACTCTTTGGGAGTGGAGGAAGCCTGGCTTATTTCAGTCAGCACAATTGAGATTCATCCATAAAGTGGCAAGTATCAATACTTATATATATTGATTGTGGTTATACCATGGTTTTTCTATTGACTTGTTGATGGACATTTGAATTCCAGTTTTTAGAAGTTACAAAGCTGCTAAGAACATTTTAGTACAACAGTTTGTATGGATAGATGCCTGGTTCTTGAGTAAATACCTCATAGTGGAATGACTGAATTATAATGGATATGTGTGTTTATCTTTATAAACACACATTATAAACAGTTCCAGGCCAGGCACAGCGCCTCATGCCTGTAATCCCAGAACTTTGGAAGTCCAAGGCAGGTGGATCACCTGAAGCCAGGAGTTCAAGACCAGCCTGGCCAACATGGCAATATCTTGTCTCTACTAAAAAAATACAAAAATTAGCCTGGTGTGATGGCATATGTCTGTAATCCCAGCTATTCAGGAGGCTGAAGCACAAGAATTGCATGAACCCGGAGGCGGAGGTTGTAGTGAGCCAAGATAACGCCACTGCACTCCAGCCTGGATGACAGAGCAAGACTCCATCTCAAAAAAAAAAGAAATACGTTTTTTGTTTTTTGTTTTTTTTTCCTGAACCACTGGCAAAGAGTTACAAAGATGAAGAAATAAAATAACAGTTTTCTGAAGTGTTTTTGCCCTTTTGTTTGCACTCATACTACGGTAGATGAGATTTTCAGTTCCTCCAAATCCTTGCTTACACTATGACCAATACTGATAATTTTTGTCATTCTAATATTTGTGCAATGGGTGCATATTGTGATTAAGGATTAATGATGTTGAGCATCTTTTCATGTGTTTGTTTGCAAATTGCTCAGTCTTTGCCTTGGCTTTGTATTCACCCAATAGTGTCTTTTGAAGAACAGAAGTTACTAATTTTGAAACCCAGTATGTCAGTTTGTTCTTTAATGGATCATGCTTTTGGGGTTGAATCTCAAAAATCTTTGCCTAACTAGAGGTCATAGATATTTCTGCATGTTCTTTTACAGAAATCTTACAGTTTTAGGCTTAATATCTAGGTTTGTGCTTCATTTTGAGTTAATGTTTATGTGATGTGAGGTATGAATTGGAGTCCTTTATTTTTACATGTGGATTTCTAACTTCTAGCACCATTTGTTGAACAGTTATCCTTTCTCTATTGAATTATTTTTGCAGTTTTGTTGAAAATCAATTGTTCTATTCCATTTATCTATTTATCTTTTATGATGCCTATATTCTGTTGATTTGTAGCTTTATAATTAGTATTGAAATTAGATAATGTTAGTCCTCCAACTTTGTTCTTTTTTGAAATTGTTTTAGTTATTTTAGGTCCTTTGCATTTTTTTTTTCTTTCATTTTTTTAAAACAAGGTCTCCTGATTGGGCGCGGTGGCTCACGCCTGTAATTCCAACTCTTTGGGAGACTGAGGTGGACAGATCACTTGAGGTCATTCTAAATGAGTCTGGCCAGCATGGTGAAATCCCATCTCTCTACTGAAGATACAAAAATTACCCGGGCATGATGGAGTGTACCTGTAAGCCCAGCTCCTTGGGAGGCTGAGGCACGAGAATCACTTGAACCCAGGAGGCAGAAGTTGCAGTGAGCCGAGATCACACCAGTGCACTCCAGCCTGGGTGGTGGAGTGAGACTCTCTTAGACAGACAGACAGGGAGACAGACAGGGAGATAGATATAGATGGACTGAGACTCTGTCGTAGATAGACAGACAGACTGACTCTGTCTCAGATATAAGGAAGGGAGGGAAAGGAGAGAAAAGAGAGAAAGTGAAGAAAAAGAAAATAAAGAGGATCTCTCTCTATCACCCAGCCTGGAGTGTATTGGCATAATCATGCCTCACTGCATCCTTGACCTCCTGGGCTTAGTTTATTCTCTTACCTTAGCTTCTTGAGTAGGTCAAGCTATTAGGCGTTCCCCATCACATCTGACTAAGTTTTTTTTTAGGTATTTACTCACTCTGGTCCAGGCTGAGCTCAAACTCCTGAGCTCAAGAGATCTATTTGCCTTGGCCTCCCAAAGTGTTGAGATTATAGGCATAAGCCACTGCACTCAGCTACATTTCTCTGTAGAGTCTAAGTGTAGTCAGTTTATTCCAGATAATGTGGTCGGGGATTAATTGAGATTGTGTTCAATCTATATATCCATTGAGAATTGACATGTTAAAAATACTTAGTATTCCAAATTATGAACATGGTATATGTCTCTATTTAGGTCTTCTTTTGTTTCTGTCAACAATATTTTGTAGTTTTTGTTTATAAATCTGTCAAATTTATCCCTAAGAGTTTTATATTTTTTGATGCTATTATAAAATGATATCATTTAAAAATTTTAATTTGCAATATTACTGATAAATATTGATCTTGATTCCTATAACTGCTGAAATCCAGTTTGTTTTTTTGTTTGTTTTGGTAGATTCTGTTGTATTTTCTAAGTTGTTGAACTTACCACCTGGGAATAAAGACAGTTTTACCTCTTTCCAATGCAGATGACTTTTTTTTGTTTGTTTTTCTTGTCTTGTTGGATGGAATGGAACCTTCAGTATAGGGTGAGAGTGAACATCCTTGTCTTGTTCCTGTTTTTGAGAGAAAGTATACAGCCTTTCATTATTATGTAAATATTAACTCTAAGTTTTTTGTAGATAGCCTTTATTGGTTTGAGGAAATTTTCTTTGGTTTGCTGTTTTTATCAGGAGTAGATGTTGGATTTTGTCAAATGCTTTTTGTGTGTCTGATCGAGATAATCACAATTTTAATAGAGTGAATTACATGAATTGAATTTTCAAATATTAAAGTGGTCTTGTATTTCTGGGTTAAGCCACATTTTTGTCATGCAGTATTATCTTTTTAACCCTTTTTGAGTTTAGAAAAAAAAACTGTAGCTTGCTGCAAGTGCTTATTTAATTTTACATAAACAGACTCTTTGAGGCTGAAGCAAATCTTATTTTCAATGTGAAAATAAAACAAAAACTGTTCTTGGAGTTATTTCTAAACAGAACTAACATCAGAATCTTCTGACTCATAAGAATCATTTATTTTGGAAAATTCAGATTCATCAAATGAGTCTTTGGCCAACTGTTTGAGAACATCATGTTAACATCACTTTTAGGAATGTTATGTGGGAGAATTTATAATTACAAATTTAATTTTTTAAATAGACATAGAGCTAATCAGATTATCAATTTCTTCCTCAGAAAGCTTTAGTGGTTCATGGTTTTGGAGGACTTAAAATCTCATCTAAGTTTCTGAATTTATTGGCATAAAGCTGTTTATAATATTCCCTCAGTTATAATATGTGTAGAATCTCAGCCACTCGAAGTGGCTTACACCTGCAATCCCAGCACTTTGGGAGGCTGAGGTCAGGAATTCGAGACCAGCCTGGACAGCATGGTGAAACCCTGTCTCTACTAAAAATACAAAAAATGAACTAGACATAGTGGCACGCCCCTATAGTCCCAGCTACTCAGGAGGCTGAGGCCGGAGAATGGCTTGAACCCAGCAGGCGGAGGTTGCAGTGAGCCGAGATCACTCCACGGTACTCCAGCCTGGGGGACAGAGCGAGACTCCATCTCAAAAAAAAAAAAAAAATGTAGAATTTCTAGTGACACTACTATTCTCTTTCTTTTTCCTGTTGTGTCTGGCTTGCAATTGGTAAATTTTATTGACTTCCTCAAGGAACCAACTTTTGGTTTCGCTGATTTTTCTCTTTTACCTTTCTTTTTTTTATTATATTCTTTTTAATGTTTGCAGTGGATTTCATTTGCTCTTATTTTTCTGTTTTCTTAAGGTGGAAGCTCAGGTTGTTGATTTGAGATCATTCTTGTAGTGCTATAAATTTCCCACTAAGTACTGCCTTAGGGCATTCCACAAATGATGCCATGTTGTATCTTTATTTTCTCTTTGTTCAAGATATATTTTGATTTCCTTTGTCATTTCTCCTTTGACCACCAATGTGTTATTTAGAAGTATGTTATTTAATTTCTCTATGTAATTTGGGATTCTTAAGAGATTTTTCTGTGATTAATTTCAAATTTAATATTGTGTTCAAAGAAAATACTTTGTAAAACTTGAATGCTTTTAAGTTTGTTGAAATATATTTTATAGCCCAGAATATGATCTCTCTTGGTTAGTATCCTCAACAAGGATGTCATTTAAAGGTCAGATTTTAGAAAATTTCAAAAAATTTCTTTAAAATTTTTTCCGTCTTTCCTTTGGAGATTAGAATTACATGTATATTAGGCTGCTTGAAATTGTTCCAATATCAGTGATTTTGGGGGGGGCATTTTTTATTTTTTCTCTTTGTGTTTTATTGTAGATAGTTCCTTGTTGCTGTGTCTTCAAGGTCATCTTTTCTTCTGCAGAGTCTAATCTACTGTTCTGTCCAGTGTGTTTTTAATATCAGATATTGTAGCTCCTTTTTTTTGTTTTTTTCCTTTTTGTCATTTTGTTTGTTTTTTTAAGAGACGGAGTCTTGCTTTGTTGCCCATGCTGGTCTTGAACTCCTGGCCTCAGCTTCCCAGTATGCTGGGATTACAGGCATGAGTCATTATGCCTGGCCAAATATTGTAACTTTCATTTCTAGAAGTTTTATTTTGGTCTTTCTTATATCTTCCATGTCTGTACTATTTGAATGTAAGCAATGATTTTAATGTTCTTGTCTCCTAATTTTAACATCTTTTTCAAGTCTGGGTTAGTATTGATTGATTTTTCTCCTTATAATGGGTCATATTTTCCTGCTTTTTTTTTTTGCATACCTTGGAATCTTTGATTAGAAGCCAGACATTAATTTTATCCTGTTCTGTGCTGATTATTTTTATATTCCTACTAATATTCTTGACATTTGTTCTGGGATAAAATTAAATTACCAAGAAATAGTTTAATCCTTTTTTGGGCCTTACTTTTTTTTTGAGACGGAGTTTCGCTCTTGTTACCCAGGCTGGAGTGCAATGGCGCGATCTCGGCTCACCGCAACCTCCGCCTCCTGGGTTCAAGCAATTCTCCTGCCTCAGCCTCCCGAGTAGCTGGGACTACAGGCACGTGCCACCATGCCCGGCTAACTTTTGTATTTTTAGTAGAGACGGGGTTTCACCATGTTGA
>PVKV010019438.1:0-42244 GCA_004027835.1 Alouatta palliata | reverse complement strand
TCCATCCCCCCATCATCTATATCTGTCATTTCTCCCCATGTTATTCCTCCCCACCCTCCCCACCCCCCACTATCCCTCCTCTGGCCCCTCCAACTGACCCCAGTGTATGATGCTCCCCTCCTTGTGTCCACATGTTTTCATTGTTCAACACCCACCTATGAGTGAGAACATGTGGTGTTTGGTTTTCTATTCTTGTGTCAGTTTGCTGAGAGTGATGGTTTCCAGATTCATACATGTCCCTACAAAGAACACGAACTCATCAGTTTTTATGGCTGCATAGTATTACATGGAGAATATGTGCCACATTTTCCTTGTCTAGTCTACCACTGATGGGCATTTGGGTTGGTTCCAGGTCTTTTTGATTGTAAACAGTGCCGCTATGAACATACAAGTGCATGTGTCTTTATAATTGAATGATTTATAATCCTTTGAATATATACTCAGTAATGGCATTGTTGGGTCAAATGGTATTTCTATTTCTAGCTCCTTGAGGAAATGCCACACTGTCTTCCTCAATGGTTGAACTCCCACCAACAGTGTAAAAGTGTTCCTATTTCTCCACATCCTCTCCAGCATCTGTTGTCTCCAGATTTTTTAATGATTGCCATTCTAACTGGTGTCAGGTGATATCTTATTGTGGTTTTGATTTGCATTTCTCTAATGACCAGTGATGATGAGCATTTTTCATATGTTTGTTGGCCTCACATATGTCTTCTTTTGAAAGTGTCTGTTCATATCCTTCGCCTACTTTTGAATAGGTTTGTTAGTTTTTTTCTTGTAAATCCATTTTAGTTCTTTGTAGATTCTGGATATCAGCCCTTTGTCAGATGGGTAGATAGGAAAATTTTTTCCCATTCTATTGGTTGCCAGTTTGCTCTAATGATTGTTTCTTTTGCTGTACGGAAGCTCTAATTTTCAAAAATATTTTAATAATGATGTACTAAATAGAATTTTTAATGTAATTCACCTGAACGAATATTGCCAAAGTATGATATAAAGTTGATTTTAACAATCCAAACTTTTGTATCATATACACACACATGCTATTGACATTAAATGGGTAGCCGATATGGTCTATCCAAAAGTGTGTGTGTGTGTGTGTGTGTGTGTGTGTATTACATATATGTATAATTATAAATTATACAGTATATATAATTTTGTAATCTGTATTAATAATTAAGTGACAAAGGTTGAGCATTTTTGGTTGAGTACAAGGGTACTGTCCATTCATAAATAAATGGTCATTCTGTGGATGGCAAGGACTCAAACGATGCCTGAGGTGTGGGATTGATGCCATACCTAATTTACTTTAGAGATATGGTAGCAGCATACTCAGGGGGCTAAGGCTGGAAAGGGTATGCTATGGTTTTTAATAACCAATCTTTTCTTCCTTAAGCCCTCAAGAGTTGCTATTTATCACTTTGCTTGAGTGATCAATCTACTTTGTATTTTAATTATTTACACACATTTTATATCTGTCGATTAGACTGTGAGCTGATGGAGGGCAAAGTCTCTCCACAGGATCTGATTAAACTTTTTTTCCTTTTTATCCCCTGTATGGTGTCTTTACCATGTTGAGTTCTCAGTAAATATTACCTTTAACTCATGTTTAAGGATGGGGAATCATTTATGGACATGGATAAAAAGTAGACGTGGCTAGTTATGTGTGATCAGTTTATAGGCAGGCCTGACAGGCCCACCTGCAGCTGGAGCTAATAAATCTATTAAGATTTTTAATACTGACAACTTCATAGGCTGCAAAAGTCATCAGACACACTGAGCAAATCTTTAATCAACTCATCATCTAGTAGAAAGAGGACAGGGTTTGAAAATGGAAGACTTGAGTGTTTGTCTCATTTCCATCATGTACTATAAAGAGTGCATTAGCGAGGAGTTAGAAAAAGTTTTTCATCTCCTAGAATTTTCCCCCTTTGTGGATGGCAGCACTCTCACCCTGTTTTCCCTTAGAGTTTTTGTGATGATACAAATAAGATGAGGTACTTCTCAGAATCTGTCCTGTACAGAAAATCTCACAAATGAGCAAAGATATGTTGATAGGAAAGTTTACCATAACACTATTTGTAGCACTAAAAAGTTAGAATCAGGCTAAGTGTTCATTAATTGAAAAATGATTAAACAAACCCTAGCCCGTCCGTAAAATTAAATAGTATGCAACTGTTTTTGTTTGTTTGTTTGTTTGTTTTGAGACAGAATCTTGCTCTGTCACCCAGGCTGGAGTGTAATGGCATGATCTCAGCTCACTGCAACCTTTACTTTCCAGGTTCAAGCAATTCTCTTGTCTCAGCCTCCTGAGTAGCTGGGATTGCAGGCATGCAACACTACGCCCAGCTAACTTTTATATTTTTAGTAGAGATGGGGTTTCACCGTGTTGGTCAGGCTGGTCTCAAACTCCTGACCTTGTGATCCACCCACCTTGGCCTCCCAAAGTACTCGGACTACAGGAGTGAGCCACCATGCCCAGCTAATACTATGTAACTGTTAATGATGCAGATCTACATATTAATAAAAAATTTTCCATGACACATTTTGCGTGGAAAGAATTGAAAACCTGTCACACCTATAGTTTCATTTTTAATAAAAGAAAATAGAAGTAAAGGGTACGTGGGCAGATGAATTGTTAGAGTGAAAGCTGTAGGACACTATGAGGTGTGGTTGGCTTTGAAGTGGAGAAGTAGTAAAATTGGTAAGGAGAATAGCAAATATATATTTTCTTAATATGTGCCAAGCACTATTCTAAACACTTACATTCGTTAACTAATTTGGCATCACAACTTGTTATGAGGGTACTATTTTTATTTTGACTTTACAGACAAAAAAGCTGAGGTACAGAGGTAAAATAACAAGTCTGAGATCCTAACAGAAAGTGATCTAAAAGATGAAAACAGGACTTAAATCCACGTAGCCTGACCAGAAATTCTGTCTACATCATCCTGGGGTGGGGGATACTGAAATGTACTTCAGGGATATTTTCTTTCAATGTCATATGTTTTTCCATGGTCAGAATATCTTCATGAAACACATATTACTCTACAACTCTAATACAATGCATTTTCAAAATGAGATCATATACATAAAAGCATTTTGTTTTATAGCCTGTCACTTGCTGTACTTATATTAAATGCTAGAGCACTATGATGCTCTTTACATTTAAAAAAAATACAAAATTGTTTCATACATCAACATCTGTTTACTCAATCTTTGCTAGGGTAAGGGAAGTTGAAAATAAGACAGTCACATCTCCAGCATTTACTTACATTTTCTCCATAATGTGACTCGTGATTGCTTTGCAGATGGGGTCTGATTATCAAATTGTGCATCCTCCTAAACCCACTCATATCAATAGCAAGCACGTCAGACAATAACTAGTGAGTGGTGTCAGCGCTTCATCGTCAGAGATACTGCCGACAAGAAGCATTTGGGCCAAGAATAAGAATTACAAGTGTATACATTTCCAGCTTTGCAATCAACATGGAAATTAGTCAGCTTCTAGCTACTGAGTGGTCTTATAGAGAGGGCTCCAGCTGCAGACGAAATGCCAAAGCAAGGATGATAAACAGAGCAGAGGCATTCATCGTTCCTCTTCAGCTGTTTGCAGCCTGAGAGCCTTGGCAGTGGGGTGGTGTTGGCAGGAGTTATTGAATTATTTCCAGAGCTGGAGGGGATCTTCAAGGCCTTATTGTCCTACCGTGAGGAACCTGAGGCTCAGGAAGGGACAGATGGGAGGTTATATAGCAAGGTAAGGTAAAAGGGGTGTGAGGTGTCATGTAAGCCCAGCATAGGGCTGCAGCCCTTGGCATTTTTTGTGTCATTGAATTCACAGATTTATTCATTCATTCATGCAAAAACAAAATGTATTTATTTGGTATTTACTTATTCAACAAATAACTAGTGAACATTGATAGTCTAATCTTTTCACTGCAGCCAGAGTAATCGTTTTAAAATGGAAATTTGATCATATTCCTTTTCTCCCTAAAATATTCCAGTAGCCTCATATTGCTCTCAGAATAAAATTCCAATGTGTTTTGTAGGCAAGAAATATGGGATTATTTGCAAAAACCTAATCTACACTTGATAGATGTACCTGAATATGACAGGGAGAATGAATCCAAGCTGGAAAACATACTCCAAGATATTATCCAGGAGAATTTACCAAGCCTAGCAAGGCAGTCCAAATTTCAAATTCAAGAAATACAGAGAACTCCACAAAGATATTCCTCAAGAAGAGCAACCCAAAGGCACATAATTGTCAGATTCACCAGGGTCGAAATGAAGGAAAAAATGCTAAGCGCAGCCAGAGAGAAAGGTCAGGTCACCCACAGAGGGAAGCCAATCAAACTCACAGCAGATCTCTCGGCAGAAACTCTACAAGCCAGAAGAGAGTGGGGGCCAATATTCAACATCCCTAAAGAAAAGAACTTTCAACGCAGAATCTCATATCCAGCCAAACTAAGCTTCATAAGTAAAGGAGAAATAAAATCCTTTACGGACAAGCAATTATTGAGAGATTTTGTCACCACCAGACCTGCCCTACAAGAGCTCCTGAAAGAAACACTAAGCATGGAAAGGAACAAGTACCAGTCACTGCAAAAGCAAACCAGGTGGCAAAGACCAAAAATGCAATGAAGAAAATGAGTCAACTAATGAGAAAGAAAACCAGCCAGTAACACAATGGCAGAATCAAATTCACACATAACAATATTAACATTGAATGTAAAGGGCCTAAACACCCCAATCAAAAGACACAGACTGGCAAAAAAATTTTTGCAATCTACCCATCTGACAAAGGGCTAATATCCAGAATCTACAAAGAACTAAAACAGATATACAAGGAAAAAATAAACAACCCCATTCAAAAGTGGGCAAAGGATATGAACAGACACTTTTCAAAAGAGGACATATATGAGGCCAACAAACATGAAAAAATGCTCATCATCACTGGTCATTAGAGAAATGCAAATCAAAACCACACTGAGATATCATCTCACGCCAGTTAGAATGGTGATCATTAAAAAATCGGGAGACAACAGATGCTGGAGAGGATGTGGAGAAATAGGAACACTTTTACACAGTTGGCGTGAGTGTAAATTAGTTCAACCATTGTGGAAGACAGTGTGGCGATTTCTCAAGGATCTAGAAATAGAAATTCCATTTTACCCAGCAATCCCACTATTGGGTATATACCCAAAGAACTATAAATCATTCTACTATAAAGACACATGCACACGTATGTTCACTGCAGCCCTGTGTACAATAGCAAAGACCTGGAACCAACTCAAATGCCCATCAATGATAGACTGTACAAAGAAAATGTGGTACATATACACCATGGAATACTATGCAGCCATAAAAAAACGATGAGTTCATGTCCTTTGTAGGAACTTGGATGAATCTGGAAACCATCATTTTCAGCAACATGACCCAAGAACAGAAAGCCAAGCACCATATGTTCTCACTCATAGGTGGGTGTTGAACAACGAGAACACGTGGACTCAGGGAGAGGAGCATCACACACAGAACAGTTGGGGGGGCGTAGGGGAGAGACAATGGGGGGTGGGGAGGGGTGGGGTGGGGAGGGATACCATGGGGAGAAATGCCAGATATAGTATGCACCTAAAGGAAAAAAAAATAATTAAAATAAATAAATAAATAAAATAAAATAAAATTCCAATGTGTTACTTAGACCCATGAGGCCAAGAAAGGTTTGGCCCCTGCCTGTCTCTTTCAGTTCACCTTTTATCACTCTCATCTCCTATCGTATGTATCTACCTTCTAGCCACACATCTGGCTTTCTGTCCTGAGATCGAGCTCATCCCTACCTCACCTTAGGTATTTGTATTTGCAGTTCCTTTTTCCTCGAATGCTCTGGCAGGGCTCTCATTTGGCTGCCTTACTTTCATAGCTTGGCCTTCTTATGAAAGCCACCTTTTCAGAGAGACCTGCTTTTACCATGCTATCAAATTACACCCATCCTAGGTTCTTCTACCACCTGTATTTTCCTGCTAGTACTTAACTCCAGTCCACATGTATACTACCTGCCATTTGTTGGTTGCTGTCTTGTCCATGGTGTGTTCCCTTTGTGCCTGACTCAGTGATGCTCAGAAAATGTTTTAAGAGTGAGTGAGTGAGTGATCCCATTAGGTGAGATGCTCTATCCTAGGCATTGGGGTTACAGTGGTGAATGTAACAGATGCTTGGCCCTGTGGCATTTATAGTCTAGGAAGAGTGATATAGAAAAATATATACATCAAAACATCATTTGTTTTATTCATATTTCAACCTTACTGGATCTAGAACTCCTTTTTAATGACAGATTTTCAAGTTTTTCTTTCATATCCTGATATGAAGTTTGGTAGGTAACATAACCAACTTCGATGTGTACCTTTATCAAATCAATGTTTTCATCAATAAAATCCTATTTTATAAAATTCAAATATAAAAAGATTCATTTATAATACAATTATATTATTTAATACATTGATACAATATTCTACAACACTACTTTATCTTTTTTTTTTTTTTTCTTTTAGAGAGAGACACGGGGGTCTCACTTTCTTACCTAGGCTGATCTGAAACTCCTGGGCTCAAGTGATCCTCCCACCTCAGCCTCCCAAAGTGCTGAGGTTACAGGCATGGGCCACCCTGCCCAGTCACATCTACTTATAAGGAACATGTTTAGACTTAAGAGAGCAAGACAAAATGTAGCTGAATATAATCAATACTTTTTGTTATAATTCAAAATTGAGGCTTAACATACACATTCAAATTCACAATGACTGTCACAGCTACAAGTGCCTACTGATATCGGTATATCATATTAGCAAGACAAACACTAAGAACATCAATACTGATGATTGATGCTTTATTGAAGTATTGTTTAAGTCTTGATAAAGTTATGAAAAAATTATCTTCCCTTGATTTATCTTATAGTTACATTCTTAGAAAATTTAGCATAAAACCATGATAAAAACACAATTCATTTATGTGTAAAATTTACTTACTAGGCTCAGATTGTCATAAACTGTGTTTTCCACCTCCTGACGGCCTGGCAAGGTATTCAGAAAGTTTGGATGATATAGGACAATTTTTTCTGAATATAAATCTGATGCATTGCAAGATTTGTCACAACTCTGATCTCAGTAAGTGCTAGCAGCATCAAAGAGTTGTAATAACAAAAAGTTCTCCCTTGGGATGGAGCTACTCTTGTTGAGAATCACTGACTAAATTAAACAAATTTATATACAGATGGCCTGCCAGGTGCTAATCCTGTTTTTAAAAGAAAATGAAGGCTTTGTTTCTAAGAGGATGAGTTAACGATGTTGACAGTGATGTCAGAGCGTTTGGGAAACAGAGCCAAAATCACACTCAGGAGTGTAGATGGGTTGCAGAATGAACCTTAGTGTGACTTTGTAACAAACTTCCCATTCTGGCCTCTTTCCAGTGTTCAGCAGAGCCTGTGTGGGGTGTACATGGCAGATTCAGAACTCGGCACCTTGGGATTAGTCTATTTGAAGAAGCGTCCTTCTCTACTGGAAAATCATCTGAAAATCAAAATGAAATACAAGGTACTTAAAACATACTAACATCACACAAACATTAGAAATGCGTAGTAGACTGACAGAAACATACATAAGGTTATTTGAAAATGAAATACTTTTGTTAAGCTTCATAAAATATTTCTCAAGCTTAAATAGATATGCAAAAGGGAGGAAAGGTGGTTGCAGAAAATTTAAATCCATAGAATCATTCGGCTTATAATTTCAAATCTATTTAAATTAATGAACAAATATTTATTCTATGTGTGTTTCTCTATACTATTCATTCTTTCTATTTTAATATATATATATATATATTGCTAAATCATAAACTCTTCTGTGAAAAAGCCAAACTTTCCCAATTTTCTGTAGCTTATATTGTACCCAGCATGACTCTTGATACAGAGTAAGGATACATTATTTGCTTAAACCAGTGATTCTCAGAATACATCAGAATCACTGGAAGGCAGAGTTTCTGATTAGGTAAATATAGTGGGGCCTGGAAATTTGCATTTTTGACAAGTTCCAGAGTCAGATGATTCAGGGGATACATTCTGTGAGGGTCAATGACTTAAAGAGTAACATTGCAGTAAAGAACTCAGACTCTAGAACAAGGTGAGCATAAGGTTGAATTTCAGCTGCTTTTCACATTAATTATATTTCCTGGGGACATTTACCTAATTTCAAAGCCTCAGTATCTCCTCAATTAATGGGAATAATAATATTTATTCATCAGTTTTTGTGAGCACTATGTAAGTAACATATATTATGTGCTCAGCAGACATCAGTTATTTTTTATGGCGGTTTCTCTACCAAGAAAAGGCTTTGCTTACTTAGAGAATATATTAATGTATGGTGTATATGATGAATAAGTATTATAATGGAGGAATTCTAGGAGACACTTTGACTTTGGGTTTAATGATTTTCCCATGGGTCTACCTGAATTAGGGAGGTCGTTCAGAGGATTGTAATGGACGGTGGGTTGTGGGGGGAGAGTCCAGTACCCACTTAGTTGGTAATTAAAATATTGCTGAAGCATTGACTATATTTATATGAAAACAACTCAATTTGCCTACAGCATAAAGTTGTTCTCTGGGAAGAAATGTAATATTCAAATAGCCTGTAATCAAAAGAGCTACCCCACACCTGGGAAAAGCATCTTAGTAATTTTATGAGTAGGACAAGAGAGGAAATTAACAAATGCTTTTCTTTACAGCAGTAACAATAATAGCAATTTTAAACAGCTACTTGGTTTTTCATTTTTTTCTTCACTGTGATGATTCCTTTGTTTGATTGCTACTGAGCACAGGAAGTTGCAAGGTTTGAGAGTATAGCTCCTGTCCTCATGAAGATAAAGGAATCAGGCCCTTTCAGAGAATGGCCTGTATGCTCTGAATATGATACTCACAGAAAATTACCAGTTAGCTCTGGAATGAGCCATCTGGATTACAGTATCATGTGACTGGGGAATAATTTAGGGTGGTCAAGTCTCCCCTGCTCTCTTCTGCTGTTTGAATGCCTTTTAATGATTTCTTTCCAAGCTGTCATTGTATTCTTCAATGCTGCTAGTGACATGGGACTCATCTCCAAAAGGAGTTTAATCTGACCTTGACTAAATTGTACTGTAAGAAATTTCTTCTTTACATTGAGCTGAAAACTGAATGATCTTTTCAGATAAATAAGAGCAGTTATTGGGGCCCATCTGAGTCTTTTCTTCTCTTGACAAATGTTTTCATGACATTGAAGATAATTAGCAGTTTAGATACAGGGTAACTTAGGGTTTAGTCCCAGAGTATATCATTTACATTTTTTTTTTTAGTTGACATCCAGAGAAGTTAAGAACTCAGGCAAACATCCCCTAGATGTGACTAATATTTATCTCCCTCTTATTGTCTTCATTTTTTTCTCTGTCCTTTCCATTTAAGTTTCTGGTAGGCTCTGGAATGGAGACAGTAGCATTCTTGGAAGTATCCGTATTGGATAGATTTATTCATCTATTCATTTATCAAAGAAATAGTTATTCCTGAACATATTCTGTGTACACAAAATTATGTTGAGGGCTCTGGGTCTATAAAGATAGTAACAAAACCCAGGAGGCAATTAGCTTTTATCTGTAGATTAACTTGACATCACTGAAAGTGTCTTTCTTGAGCTTCTTCATTGTTCAATGGGAATAATTGATTATTAACAGCTGTCATGAGTAGAGTAGAAAAGGGATTCCATTCTCATTTTGGTGTTCAATGTGTGTGTGTGTGTAGACCCTATTGTAGGCCCATGAGGAGTGCATAAATTTGTTACAGGTAGTTAAACAGGCATGAGCGGGGAGGAGAGGGCTCTCCCCCTACCCACTGGGAATATTAGGTGATGGTTCAACAATTACCACACTACGTCTCTAAAGCCAGGGAAAGGACATTTCCTGATGATCCATAGCTATTAACATTAAGGCATTAATTGAATATAGATGCCAGCGAGAATAAACTTCCTGGGCATGTGCACGAAGAGACAAGGTAGTGAAGCACAACCTTCTGGGTACACTGCATAGGAAAAAGGAAGAAAGCCTCAGATGGGCATGTGTACAGCTTCCTAAACACACTATCCTTGCTCAATTCTTAAGGGTAAGAAGGGCACTGAGCATGAGGGAAGCCCACCCTAAGGGAAAAATCGTGGAAAAGAGGCAAGGCTATAAAGCCCTAGGAACAAGGTTAAATGTCCCCTTTTTCTCTCTTTGATCTTCAGGAGCCCTCTTGGATTTCTTCCAAGTGAATCTTCTTTTCTTTCACATTCTAAAGGCTTTTTAAATAAACTTCCACTCCTGCTCTGAAACTTACCTCAATCTTTTTTACTGCTTTATGCCCCTCAGTCAAATTCTTTCTTCTGAGGAGGCAGGGACTAAAGTTGCTACAGAGGGCTACAGATATGCCAGCAGTAACTCGGGGTAACCTGGGTATCTTCTACCAGTAACGAATACGTACCAAATAATACTAGACATGGGAAGTGTTACTGGAGGAGAGAAGAAGGAGGTCACCATGGCTAAGAATACTTTACGAAAGAAATGTGCCTTGAATTTGCATGGGTAGATGCAAAAAAAAAGGATGGCATTTCACACAAAAAGAGGAGCAAAAACAAAGATATAGAGAAAGGAAGAGCCATGTTGTGTCTGGGAACAAGGAAGAAATTAACAGACTATTGTTCTAGCAGAAATGGTCAAGGAGAGGCTTAATAAATAGAAATGATATTAAACTAGAGTTAGGATGTCCAGAACAACTTTTGTGTAGTTCTAGTAACTGTGGAGACTAACAATAAGATGTAACAGGTTCTTCTCATTTTGCCACTAACTTTTGGCAAGAGAGACAGAGGTCATGTGTCAATCAGATCAGTTGATGTGGGTAAATTACAAGCTAATATATGCAAGTTCACATTGTAATTATAGATAGCAGTTTACTCCACACAAGATAAAATGAATCTAATTCCATGGCTGTTTTCAGAGCATCACTCTAAGAGTATCTGCTAAAATAATAGTGCACATAAATGAAAATATGCTGGAATGTTAAAAAGTCTGTCATATCATGTTGAGCTTTTACTGCAAGAGAGCAAGTTTGAAGTGTCCCTGGAGGCATGTATTCTCAATCAGGGCAATATTGACACCAAGAAGGCAAAAATTCTTGGTGGTGAGAAAGGGATCCTACTCTTTATGTGTAAAATACAGCTATACGTACCATATAGACATAGATACACAATATATCTATTCTATGATACTAACATTTCATGAGGAAATAATTAGGGACAAAAAGTCTAAAGGGTTCCTCGGGAGGGGATGATAAGGAAGGAAAGAATGAAAATCAAGGCCCTAGAGAAAAGCCAGGTAGTCTAATCCATATTATTCATGTGTCAGCACTGGGTGCATTCTTGGAGCTCCCAAGAATAAGCTAACTTGGGTGTTTGCTGCTGCTACTCTTTATTGCTGGGTCATCATTTTCCTCTGTTTTATAGCTGACCTCTTCTGGTTGACATATTATGTTTTTAGGTTTGTTGACTCTAGTGTCATACCTGACTTGTTGATAAGAACTCAAGATGACTTTATATCCTTTTGCTCTAATCTGTTTTTTATTGGCGAGCTTTCAGCAGACTACGGTATTGTTTACATCTGGGTTGTAAGACCTCTTCATGGTATTCCTCTAGGAATCTCACTACAATGACATAACTTCAGAGCCTTCTTGGGAAACATGGCTGGAGGGCCATTATGTTCTCAACATGTGAAGTGTGCACCACAAACAGATTATAGGGCTCCTCTCATAACCACTGAGTAATTTGTGATAATAGGCCTAGGGAATCTGTATTTTTAATAAGCACTTTAAGTGATTCTCATGGCTGCTCAAGTTCTGTTTTAAAAGGAATCTCTGAGGCAGCTCTTGAAGCAAGATTTTACTATTGCAGTAAGAATAATTAAACCTTCTTTCTTAGGTCATGACTGAACCAGTGGGCCCTCGTCTCGATAGAAGCTGTATTTTTATATTTAATGTAAATTCTACAGTGTGTCAATATTTATCCTCAAGAATTACTGGCAAAGTTATAGGGCAAAAGGTTTGCTGTCATAAAATCTATCATCACATTTTATTCCAAAATACATAAATGTCCCTAAGCAAATGTATCCTTCAGCTAGATGGAAAAGTCCTTTAACTCTATAACTTTGAAAAATTATGTTAATCATAGAAAAACTTCTAGGGTGGGTTTCTGAAATTTAAACCCCAGCTCTGTAACTAGGCTGATTCTGCCCATAAGCGCTAGTTCAGCAGCTTTGGGCTGCAATCACCAAATCATTTATATCAGGATAAAAACTTTCCTAGTTATTGGGGAGGATATTTGGATATTCTAAGGAAGGAACTGTTGCTAAGGCATCACTAAAAAAGTAAAAGGAATTCACAAGAATATAAGGTATTATTATTAAAAGCTGACTCCCAGATGTAACCATGCTTGTGATAGGTAAAATATTTTTTCCCATGTTGGTTTAAGCTAATGATGATGGATTTGAAAATTTTTTAGTTGAAGAAGATTTAAAGAAGAAAAGATTAGATGTTGTAAGTAATCACTGAAAGTGAATGAATGTGCCTGAATGTGAAATGACACCCCTGGAATTACATTTAAGAGTGACATTTAAGCAATTGAAAACATCAGTAGAAATAATCATTTCACAGAACACAAATTTATGTCAAGAAGGAAGTAGAAGTATGTTGCTCCTTCTGAAAAAGAAGGACTTTACAGAAACATTAATAACATGTCTCCCTTGCAGGCTTCTTTACCAAAGGGGAAAATTATTTCTTTTTAGATCTTCTTTTGAAGTAGCAAAATGGGTGCCCACAGTTTCAAGCAATAAGTTTTGCTAACTTACCAACCCAATTAAAATTAGAAAACCTGCTTGTCGATATATCCAGCAAAAATCCCGGGTAGGGCTCTTATGGCTGACACTGGGTCATGTGCCCATTGCCAAGGCAGTTGTCATAGCTGGAGAATGTGGTGCTCCAATCAGGTAGGCAAGGTCATTATTAATCATGGTCTTGGGATTGTGGTTAATTCCACCTGAATGATATGAACTGTGAGTGCTGGATGGTGACTCCTAAAAGGAAAAGGAGGGTTTTGCTAACAGAAGAAAGGGGAATGGTTAATGAGATAACACAAACATGGGATTCTACTTCAACCATTTATCCTAGCTGGATGTAATACTTTATCCTATTAAAATTTCTGTTAAGAACTTGACAACTCTTTTCCAGTTCCCTTCCTATTTTGCATTCCTACTATTAATATCTGTACACATGTCTCATTTCCCTACTAACCTTATCCTCAAGACTAAGTGGAAGCTCCTACTCATCATTCTATTTACTACACTGCATTGCAGGATGATTTGTTTGCTTTCTACCCACTGTGGAAATAAAAACAGGGCATTTAACCTTCCTGGACCTGTTTTTTGAAAAGGACATATTGTAACAGGGCATTTCTAAGCCCGCTTCTATTGTCAAATCATTCAGTTCTACTACAGAATCAAATAGTTCTTGAGTGGATGACTGACTGTAATAAGGAGGAAATGCAAAAACTGTTGTACTTTGGGTTTGTTTGGATATGCTTCAGGAATGTCAATTATAGACTGAGTCAAACACCCAAATCCAGTAGCTCAGAATGTTCAATTTAAATATGATCTGATAGAGTATTTTTTCCTCACTCTGGTTTTCTACACGTGGAATGCATAGTATTTGAAATTGTGTTCCAGTTTGCTGCTTTCATTTGGGAGGATGCAAAGAGGCTGTGTTTCATGGAAAGAAAGTGAATCAGAGCTTATTTCGTTATTCCATATGAGATGAAAAGCCTTAATGTAAATGGGTTATTAAACCCAGAGAACCTGAGTAAAACTAAAGATGAGAGATGTAAATAATTGGAAATAAATGATATAATAACTGCTGGCCTTAGCTGAGTACTTGCCAAATGTTAGGCACTCTACTATGTGAGTATATGCTTCATCTTATTTAATTTTATAGTGATCCTATGAACTAGGTCTGTAATTCCCACTGGACAGAATGGAAAACAAGAATGAGTTAAGAATTTTCAAGTTTTCAAAGAGATTAAATGGTTTGCTGAGAGGAGACTCAGAAGCAGAGCAAAGATCATCATGCCAAGGGTTCTGACAGGAGTCAAACACTCAAACCACTATATTGTGTTCTGAGTTATACTACATAATGTGGGTTATTTCTTCCCACAGATTTCCACACTTAGGTTTTTTTTTTTTTTTTTTTTTTTCCTTTATTGGGCTCAGGTTAGAAAGTGTCTTTCTGTCACTTACATGTTTTTATAGAGATGAAGGATCAAATTATTTAGATAATTCATGAGGCTTGTTGAGGCTGTATCTACATGACTAAGGAATTTTAAAGAATCCTAAAATATCATGGACGCAAGAAATTCTATCAGCCATTTGGTACCATCACTCCCCCAAACTGATGTTTGGTTTTGCTGTGACTTTGAATACAACATGGTATGGTTTGGCCGTGTCCCCACCCAAATCTCATCTTGTACTGTAGTTCCCATAATCCCCATGTGTCCTGGGAGGGATCTGGTGGGAGGTAATTGAATCACGGGAGTGGTTATCTCCATGCTATTCTCATGATAGAGAGTGCATTCTCATGAGATCTGATGGTCTTATAACAGGCTTTCCCCCTACTTTTTTTCTCTGCATTTCTCCTTGCTGCCATTATGTAAAGAAAGACATGTTTGCTTCCCCCTCTGCTATACCTATGAGTTTCCTCAGGCCTACCCAGCCATGCTGAACTGTGAATCAATTAAATTTATTTCATTTATAAATTACCCAGCCTTGGGTATGTCTTTATTAGCAGCATGAGAACAGACTAATATGCACATTATAGAAATTAAAAGCAGTACATGACAACCTAATCCTGACATTTTGAAGGCAATGGGATTATCTGCCCAGAGTGATCAGCATAGGCTTTAGTGGGATCTATGTGCTGCAGAAGGAAAAATATCCATTTGGGAATGCTAGAGTATCTGGAGGTGCAATGGCTCTTCCACAGAGTAGAGGGCCAGGGCAGGACCCCATCCTTGAACCTGGTATCATCTATCTCTGTATTCAAGTTGTACAGATTACTGTAAAACCAAATGAGGCAATTAGCTACATGTATGCAAGTGTGTGTGTGTGTATGAGGTAAACATTGAAATAAGATGATCATAATCAGGCCACAGTAGCCAAATCATAGGAAGACTCAGATGCACATAGGAATGAAGGAACAGCCACTCAAGACACTCAGTACACATTTTGCTAAATAATGAATTAAATATAGTAGGTCGCTTAAAATGTTTTTAAAATCAATATTGCTTGGGTATTCTTAAAGAAACAAATCTGTAGGTTTCTTTGTGATGATAGCAAATTGCATGGAACATGGCATGAATATTTAGCATCTAATCTGAAACCAGAGCCTACCTCTGTATGTCCTACTCTGGGGTGTTTTCACATCTGTCTCTCTGACCAGATTTCTTGAACCCAAAGTAGTCTCCCAACATTTTCTACTTTAGCTCCTGCATACATGTAAGATGAAGAGAGAAAGTCAAATGATAATCACTTTTTATTATGGCCTTGGTGGCTACATTTTGCAGCCAAGGTGCCTCTGTGCATTTCTGGACATTGGAGACATGTTATATCTGACCTCTCAGCTTCCCCATTGGCTATTTTCTGTGACCCCTGTACAATTATATCTTTGTTTCTTTAAATTAGAGGAAATCCTTGACCTTTTTCTACTTATAATTCCACAAAGAGTAATAGAAAATATAAACATAATAGAGCAAAGCATCTCATTATGTGAATTCCCCTTACATTTGCCCCAAACTCATTGATGCTAGGCATTGTGAAAGACGACAGGAGAAAAAAATCTGAAGAGTCAGTTACTGTTTGACAAAGCCATCATCCTCAGCAGGCTTGGTCAGGTCAGCTGTCATATCATTAGCCAAGAACTGGACAGTCTTCATGAATGGTTTTTAATTCATTAGCACTAAGTGGTGTGATTGATTTATAAGTATTAATGATTTGCCACTTTTATCAAAGGGTCACTGGAGAGGGGCATCTGTTGAGGATATCTAAGTTCTACAGATCCTAGTGGCCAATTTATTAATGCACATCTAACTCTACCTTGGTTATCTTGTTTCCTTTAAAGCACTATTATTTTAGTAATAGCTTTTCAGGTAAAAAAAATTGCTTTAAAAGGGGGAAGCATATTTAATATTTAGATGATATGTATTCTGTATTACCTATATATTATGTAAAATATACATGGTAATATAATTTGTATTATATAACTATTATTAAATTGTTACACAGTATATTGTCACATGTAATTTTTCTAGATAATATATTTGTTATCTACAGATAGATAAATTATAAGATCTTAGTTTTAAAAATAATGTAGTATATATATAAAGCAAGTCAGCCAGCCATGGTGGCTCAAGCCTGCAATCCCAGCACTTTGGGAGGCCAAGACAGGCAAATCACCTGAGGTCAGGAGTTTGAGACCAGTCTGGTCAACATGGTGAAACCCCATCTCTACTAAAAATATGAAAAATTACCCAGGCATGGTGGTGTACGCCTTTAGTTCCAGCTACTCAGGAAGTGATGCAGGAGAATCACTTGAGCCCAGGAGGCAGAGGTTGCAGTGAGCCAATATCACACCATTGCACTCCAGCCTGGGCAACAAGAGTGAAACTACATCTCAAAAAAAAAAAAAAAAAATATATATATATATATATATATATATATATTATACAAACACACACACACACATATATACATATATGTGTGTGTATATATACGTATATATACACATATACATATATGTGTATATATACGTATATATACACACACATATATGTGGCAAATCTAGATATATGTGTGTGTGTGTGTGTGTGTGTGTGTGTGTGTGTGTATGGCAAATCTTGATCATTATATTTGTGTGTATACATGCATATCCATACATATGATACCTGTGTTTCTTCCCTACTCTTCTTACTTGTCATCTGTTTACTGTGCTAACAGGAAGCTGCCCTCTAAAGAGACTCCTAAAATGACAGAAAACAGTCTTTCAGCATCCCAGATCCAGCCCACGTGGTCTAGGCTTAACTTCAGTGAGACATAGCAGTATGACTTTATGATTGTAATGAAGAGAAATTATGTCCACATAATACCATACCAAGTCTCAAAAACACATGAGCTATTCCACCCGCAGATGAATCTGCATTTCTATAAAAGGAGAGAACCAAGATGTAAAGTTTGATAATGTCTTTCAAAAATATCTAGGAAAGAATGTGCTGTACTATATGAAGTTTATCTAGTAAGCACATCAAGGTATTTGCTCATTTACTCATTCATTCACTTGGCAAATATTGATAGAGCGGTATATTTTGTGCCATGCACACTGTGCTGAGCTCTTGAGATATGACAGTGAACAAGATAATCTTTACCAAGCTGCCAACGTAATGCAAACAATTAGTGAAAGCACCACTAAGTCATCAATTAGACTGCGACAAGTGCGAAGAGGAAAATAAGTAGGAGTAAAGGAGATACATTTAAAATGGGATTAAAGCCAGTCATAGAGTCAGAGGAAAAATATTCTAGACACGGTGGTGGGGGAAGGTGTTAAAGACCCTGAATAAAAATCTGATAATAAACAATGTGTCAGGAGGACAGAGCGAGAGAAGGAGTATCAGGACCCAAACTGGGAGAGGCAGGTAGGATCGGGTCACACAGGGCCTTGTTAACCACAATATGAAGTTTATACAGTAATTGAAGTTCAAAGAGCTTTCCCTGTGCGATTCATATGCCAGCTCTTTGTTTTTTCTTCTTTTATTTCACTTGTTCTCCTAGTTCCATGTAAAAGAGAAGTAGCAGTAGAGTTCATTTTTCTTTTTATTAACTTTCAAAGGATGTTTCTAAAATGTAGTCATTAAATAAATTTGCTTTAGTTTTCACATTAATATTCCTTGACAAAGAAAATTAACTTCTATTTTTAAATGTTAATAATTTTCTTCATAAATAGTTTTGGACTATGTTGAATGCTTATTCACATCTATTGAAATGATTAGATGTTTTTCTAACATTTAAGTGGTACATCTTATCTACTGATGTGGTATATTTCATAATAAATTTTGATTTTAAACAATCTGTCCACTCTTGAGAAAATCCCTACTTTTTCATCATGTGTATATATTAACATGCTGCTAAATTATGTCTACTATCATTTTGTTTATCTTTTGTGACCTGTGTTTTTAAGAGGTATTGGTCTGTACTTTTCTTTTCTTGTATTGTCCTTGTTTTTTGGTTTGGAATCGAGATTCATAAAGTCACAGAGTCTCATAAAGTAAGTTGAGTAGCTTGTCTTCTTTTTCTATTTTCTGAAACATGTATAAAATTTGACAACAGAACTCTATGGGTTTGGAATTTGCTATGGAAGGACTCTTTTATAAATATTCCTATTTAATGCTTATCTGTTCATATAGGTTTGGTTATTCATTTTCTTAAAAATTATTGGTATTTTCAAAATTATTGATATAAAATTATTCATTATTTTTAAAGTCAGTATGGACATTAAAAATGGTACACTTGTTGTTCAGGAGTTTGTTGTTTAATTGTCATATACTTACATAGTTTCCAGAGTTCCTCCTCTTACTCATTTCTTGTTTTATTCCATTTCCAATTGGAAAGATACTTGATATTATTTCAATTTTTAAAAATTTATGAGATTTGTTTTGTGGCCTCACCTGTGATCTATCCTGGAAAACATTTCATGTGCTGATGAGAAGAATATGTATTCTGCAGCTGTTTGGAGCATGTTCTGTGAATATCTGCTAGATACATTGGATCTGGATTACAGTTTAGATCTGTTTCTTTATTATCTGTCTGAATGGTGCATGACTAAAAGTGAGGTGATAAAGACCCCTACTACTATTGGGTTTCAGGCAATCTCTCTCTTTAATAATATTTGATTTATATATCTGGGATATCTGGTGTTGTATCCACATGTATTTACACATGTATTTACAGTGATTGTACCCACTTGCTGAATTGACCCCATGTCATTATACAATGACCATTTGTGTTTCTTTTTACAATTGTTGAAGTCTATTTTATGTCATATAAGTATAGCTACTTTTGCTTCCTTTTTGGTTCCATTTGCATGGAATATCATTTTCCATTTCTATACTTCCTATTTATGTATGTCTCCTTACAGGTAAAGTGAGTCACTGGTAGGCAGCATATAGTAGGATGTTTGTTTGTTTCATTGAGCCAATCTGTATCTTTTAATTTAAGCCATTAACATCCAAGGTTATTATTGATAGGTAAGTACTTACTCTTGCCATACTGTTAGTTACTGTCTGGTTATTTTGGAGACCTTTTGTTCCTGGCTTTCTCTATTGTTGTTTACCTTTGCGGTTTGGGGATTTTTTTGGTACTGATACACTTCGATTCATTTCTCTTTCTCATTTGTGTATCTGCTTTAATTTTTTTCTGTTCTGGTTGTAGTAAGACTTACAAAAAATATCTTTTAGTTATAGAAGACTATTTTGAGCTGCTGACAACTTAACTTTGGTCACATATGAATATTCTAGACTTTTACCCTGCCCCCACAATTTATAATTTTGTTGCCTTAATTTACATCTATTTATATCATGTATTCGATAACAACTTATTGTAGCTCTGGTTATTATTATTTTCACTTTGTACTGAGATTTGAAAGATTATACACTATCATTGCCGTAACTAAGTATTCTGACTTTGATTACAAATTTACTTCTGCCATTGGATTTTATACTTCCATATACTTTTTTTTTTTTTTTTTTTTTTTAGACCAAGTCTCACTCTCACAGGCTGGAGTGCAGTGGTATGATCTCGGCTCACTGCAACCTCTGCCTCCTGGGTTCAAGAAATTCTCCTGCCTCAGCCTCCTGAGTAGCTGAGATTATAGGCACACGTCACCACACCCAGCTAATTTTTGTCTTTTTAGTAGAGACGGGGTTTCACTACGTTGGCCAGGCTGGTCTCAAACTCATGATCTGCCAACTCAGCTTCCCAAAGTGCTGAGATTACAGTCATGAGTCACCACACCTGGCCCATATGATTTTTTAAGATTTTAAAATTTTTAATTTGTTAGGTACATAGAAGGTGTATATATTTATGGGGCATGTGAGATGTTTTGATACAGGCATTCGATGTCTACTGTTTACATCAGGGTAAATGGGGTATCCATCACCGCAAGCTTTTACCATTTATTTGTGTTACAAACATTCCAATTATACTCTTTTAGTTAATTTAAATGTACAATAAATCATTGTTTGAAGCCATTGAGTTTTGCTATCAAATACTAGATATTATTAATATTCATGAACTACATTTTGTACCTATTAACTATCCCCAATAGTCCCCTCAACTCCCTACCACTACCCTTCCCAGGTTTTGGTAACCATCATTCTACTCTATCTCCATAAGTTCAATTGTTTCCATTTTTAGCTTCCATGAATAAGAACATGCAAATGTGTCTTCCTGTGCCTGTCTGTGCCTGTCTTACTTCATTTAACCTAATGTCCTACACAGTTCCAACAGTGTTATTGTAAATGACAGAATCTCATTAATTTTTATGCTGAATATTACTCCATTGTGTAAAAGTACCACCTTTTTTATATTAATGGACACTTAGATTGTTTCCAAATCTTGCCTATTGTCAATAGTTCTGTAATAAATATAGGGGTACAGATATCTCTTTTATATACTATTTTCCTTTCTTTTGGGTATAGACCTAGCAGTGGGATTGCTGGATCCTGTGGTAGTTCTAGTTTCAGCTTTGTGTGGAATCTTCAAACTGTTTTCCATAGTGGTTGTACTTATTTACATTCCCACCAACAGTGTATGAGGGTCCCCTTTTTCCCACATCCTTTCCAGCACTTTGTCATTGTCTGTCTTTTAGATAAAAGTCATTTTAATGTGGGTGAGATGATATCTTACTGTAGTTTGGTTTGCATTTCTCTGATGATCAATTATACTGAGTACCTTTTCATATTTTTTTTGTCATTTGTACATTTTTTTTGAGAAATGTGTTCAGATCTTATGTCCATTTCTAATCTGATTATTAGATTTTTTCTTATCGAGTTTGAGCTCTTTATATCTTCTAGTTATTAAGGCCTTGTCAGATGTATAGTTTGAAATATTTTCTGCCATTCTGTAGGTTGTCTCTTTATTGATTGTGTCCTGTACTATGCAGAAGCTTTTTAACTTGATGTGATTCCATTTGTCTATTTTTTTGCTTTGGTTGCCTGTGCTTGTAGAGGTCTTTGTCCAAACCTGTATCTTATAGATTTTCCCCAGTGCTTTTTCTGTAGTAGTTTTAGGTGTTAGACTGAAGTCTTAAATCCATTGTGATTTGATTTTGGATACAGAAGAGACAGGAGTCTAGTTTCATTCTTCTGCATATGGATATCCAGTTTTACCAGCACCATTTATTAAAAAGAAGTTCTTTCCCCAATGTATATTCTTGTCCCCTTTGTGAAAAATTAAGTTCACTGTAGATGTATGAATTTGTTTCTGAGTTATCTGTTCTGTTCCACTGGTCTATGTGTCTGTTGTGATGCCAATACCATGCTATTTGGTTCACCATAGCTCTGCCATATAATTTGAAGTCAGGTAATATGATTCCTCTACTTTTGTTATTTTGTTCAGGATGGATTTGGCTACTCAGAGTCTTTTGTGAGTCCATATAAATTTTAGAATTGTCTTCTATTCCTGTGAAGAATATTGTTGGTATTTTGATAAGGAAGAATTGCAATGAAACTGCAGATTATTTGGGGTAGTATGAACATTTTAACATCACTGGTTCTTCCAATCCATAACCACAGAATATCTTTCAATTTTTTGTGTCTTCTTCAATTCTTTCATCAGTGTTTCATAGTCTCCATTGTAGAGATCTTTCACTTCTTTGGTTAGGTTAATTCTTATGTATTTTATTTTATTTGTGGTTGTTGTAAGTGGGATTACTTTTTATATTTCTTTTTCAGATTGTTCACTGTTGGCATGTAGAAATGCTACTGATTTTTGCGTGTTGATAGTTTTGTTTTGTTTTGCTTTGTTTTTGTTTTTGGTGGAGTATTTAGGTTTTTCCAAACATAAGATCATATCATCTGAAAAAAAAACAATAATTTTACTTATTCATTTCCAATTTGGATGCCCTTTATATCTTTCTCTAATCTGATTGCTCTGGCTATGACTTCCAGTACTGTGTTTAATAACTGGTTAAAATGGGCATCTCTGTCTTCTTCCAGATTTTAGAGGAAAGGCTTCAGTTTTTCCCCATTCAGTATGATACTATCTGTGGGTCTATCCATATATATAAGATGTTGCTATATCATATATATGATATGTTGAGGTATATTTATTGTGTTGAGGTATGTTCCCTCTATACCCAGTTTATTGAGAGTTTGTATCATGTAGAGATGTTAACTCTTACGGTTTTTCAAAAATCCATAAACCATAAAACCAAGTAGTTTTCTACCATCACTTGAAATGATTTTATGGTTTTTGTTCTTTATTCTGTTGATATGATGTACTGCACATGTTGAGCCATCCTTATATTCCTCGAATAAGTCCCACTTGATCGTGATGAATTATCTTTTAATGTCTTGTTGAATTCAGTTTGCCAGCATTTTGTTGACAATTTTTGCATAAGTGTTCATCAGTGATATTGACCTACAGTTTTATATTTTTGATGTGTCTTTTTATCTTTTTGATATCAAGGTAATATTGACTTTATATAATTTGTTTGGAAGTATTTCCTCTTCCTCTATTTGTTGAAATAGTTAATAGGATTGATATTACTTTTTCTTTAAATGGTAATATTTTGCAGTGAAGCTATCAGGTCCCAAGCCTTTCTTTGCTGGGAGACATTTTATTACAGCTTCCATCTCATACCTTGTTATTGGTCTATTCCAGTTTTGGATTTCTTCATGGTTTAATTTCGGTAAGTTGTGTGTTTCTGGAAACTTACTCATTTCTTCTAGGTTTTCCAGCTTATTGGCATATAGTTGCTCACAGTAGTCTGTTTATTTTAATTTCTGCAGTATCACTTGAAATGTCTCCTTTTTAATCTCCGATTTTATTTATTTTGATCTTTTTTTCATAGTCTGACTAAAGGTCTATCAGTTTTTATTTATCTTTTTGAAAAACCAATTTTTTACTTCATTGATCGTTTGTAATTTTTTTAAATTATTTTGATCTTCTTTTTTTCATAGTCTGACTAAAGGTCTATCAGTTTTTATTTATCTTCTTGAAAAACCAATTTTTTACTTCATTGATCGTTTGTAATTTTTTTTAATTTTATGTATCCCTGCTCTGATCTTTATTATTTCTTCTACTGATTTTGGGTTTGGTTTGCTCTTGCATTTTTAGTTCTTTAAGATTTATCATTAGGTTGTTTATTTGAAGTTTTTCTCATTTTTTGATGTAGGCACTTATTGCTATATACTTTCCTCTTGGTATTGCTATTGCTGTGTCATAGGTTTTGGTATATTGTGTTTACATTTTCATTTGCTTCAAGAATTTTTTTTTTAATTTGCCTTTTAGTTTCTTCATTGAACTACTTATCATTTAAGAGTATATAGTTTAATTTCCATTTGTGTGTATAGTTTCCAAGGTTTCTCTTGTTTTAAATTATCAAAGAAATTAAAATAATATCAGAGTTTTCTATCAGATAATGTAATCAAGTATCTTCTCTCATATTATGTTACATGATATTGAAGAGATAGGAGTCTAGTTTCTTCTCTCATATGATGTTTGGATATGGAAGATATAGGAGTCTAGTTCATTCTTCTGCATATGGTTATCCAGTTATCCTAGCACCATTTATTAAAGAGAAGTCCTTTCCCCAATGTATGTTCTTGTCCTCTTTGTAAAAAATGAGATTACTATAGATGTATGAATTTGTTTCTAAGTTATCCATTCTGTTCCATTGGTCTATGTGTCTATATTATGTTATATGAAAGAAGATACTTGATTACATTATATGAGAGAAGACACTGATATTATTTCAATTTCTTTGAATTTTTTTTTTTTTTTTTGAGACAGAATCTCCCTCTATTTTCCAGGCTGGAGTACAATGGTGCAATCTTGGCTCACTGCAACCTCCACTTCCCAGGTTCAAGTGATCCTCCAGCCACAGCCTCCTGAGTAGCTGGGATTACAGGTGTGCACTACCACACCTGGCTAATTTTCGTATTTTTAGTAGAGATGGGGTTTCATCATGTTGGTCAGACTGGTCTCAAACACCTGACCTTGTGATCTACTCGTCTCAGCCTCCAAAAGCACTGGGATTACAGGCGTGAGCCACTGCGCCTGGTTGATTTTTTTTTTTTTTTTTTTTGAAATTTTCAAGACTGGTTTTGTGGCCTAAAATATGTTCTAGCCTTCAGAATGTCTTACGTGCAGAGGAAGAGAATGGGTATTCTGCAGCCCTTGGATGAAATGTTCTGTAAATATCTGTGAGGTCCATTTGGTCTATACTGCAGATTAAGTACAATGTTTGTGTGTTCATTTTCTGTGTGGATCATCTGTCCACGGCTCAAAGTGGGGCTAAAGTCTCCTGTTATTATTGTATTGGGGTCTATTTCTTTAGCTCTAATAATAATTGCTTGATATACCTCAGCACTTCAGTGTTGAATGCATATATGTTTATAATTGTTACAATCTCTTTCTGAATTGACTCCCTTATCGATATGTAAAGACCTTCTTTGCCTCTTTTTCTGGCTGCTTTCTTGAAATCTCTTTTACTTGATATAAAAGTATAGCTGCTCCTGCTCTTTCTTGGTTTCCATTTGCATGAAGTATCTTTTTCCATTCCTTTATTTTCAGTCTATGTGTGTCTTCATAGGGGAAGTGTGTTTCTGGTAGCAGATAGTTGGGACTTGTTTTTTAGTTCATTCTGCCACTTTATCTTTTGAATATAGAGTTTAGACTATTTACATTCTGTGTTGTTATTGATGAGTAGGGACTCACTCCTGCCATTTTTTTTCCTGGTTGTTTTGTGGTCTCCCTTCCCTGCCTCCCTACTGCCTTCTCTTCCGTTCTTCCTATCTCCCTTTTAATGAAGGTGATTTCTCTGGTAGTATGTTTTAATTTCTTAAATTTTTTGTGCATCTGTTGTATGTTTTCTGATTTGAGGTTACAGCGAGGCTTCCAAATATCATTTTATAATCCATTATTTTAAACTGATGAAAATACTGATTGCAGAATAAACTAATAAAGAGAAAACTAATAAAAACTCCACATACTAACTTTACCCCACCCCCACTGTTTTTTACCTTTTATTATTTCTGTGTGTATCTTATTATTCTGTTTATGTCTTGAAAAGTTGTGGGAGCTATTATTTTTGATAGGTTCATCTTTTTGTCTTTCTGCTCCTCATACAGTTTACATGCCACAATGATAGTGTTAAAATATTCCATATTTTTCTGTGTACTTAGTACCAGTGAGTTTTTTACCCTCAGATGATTTCTTATTGCTCATTAACATCTTTTTATTTCAGATTGAAGAATTCTCCTTAGTATTTCTTATAGGTCAGGTCTGGTGTTGATGTCTGGGGTATCCCTGTGGCCAGCACCACTAAGAGTGTGCTGGGTCAGATCTGAAGTCCGCACAGTAATGGGTTTTGCCCAAGATCCATGGAAAGTACTACCTGGTTACCACTGATGTTTACTGAAGGGCCAAGGGCTCTTTAGTCAGCTTGTGGTGAGTCTTGCTAGGCCTGAGTCTCTGCCTTCAGGGCAATGCGTTCCTTTCTGGCCTAGGGAATGTCTAGAAATGCCATCTAGGAGCTAAGGCCTGGAAACAAGAGTGTTGAGGAGTCTGCTTGGTGCTTAATTTTACCGCAGCTGAGCTGATACTCAAGTTGGAAGACCAAGTCTCTTTTCCTCAAGTAGGAGTCTCTCCCCATGGCCATCCTGGCGCTTGGAATGTGCTAGTTCATACTGGAAGCCAGTTTGGTAGTAGGTTTCACCCAAGGTCTGTGGAAGGTACTGCCTAGCTACCGTGAGTGTTTATTCAAGGCCCAAGAGCTCTTTAGTCAGCAGGTGATGAATTCTGCCAGGACTGGGTCTTTCCCTTCAAGGCAGTGGTTTCCTTTTGGCCCTAGGGGTTGTCTAGAAACGTTAATCAGGAGCTACAACTGAGAATGGGGCCTTCAGGACTCTGCTTGATGCTTTATTTTACTACAGCTGAGCTGGTATCTAAGTTGCAAGACAAAGTCACGTTTATTCTTCCCTCTCCTTTCCTCAGGTGAAAAAAGTCTCTCTCAGAGCTTGTGAGCTGCAATGCTTGTGGTTTGGGTGGGGTGACACAAGCACTTTTTTGGCCACCCCAGTTAGTGTCTCACTAGATCATGTGTACCCCAAGTCCACTAGCTTCAGGCCCAACACAGCACCAGGACTTTCCCAGGAATTTCAACTCCGTGGCCTAGATTGCCTTTCAAATTTATTTACAACCCCAGAGCACTTTAGTTCACTGTGGTGGGGCTAGCTGGAACTCAATCTCCAACTGTTGGGATGGACAATTACCTTCTGGCTAGGGCTGGTCTAAATGTTCCCTCCTTGGGCGCCAATTGAATTCCACCCTGTGTTGCTTTCCACTGTGACAGGGCAGCACAGAGTTCCAATGCAAAGTCCCACAGTCACTGCACTCTCCTTCCCAAGCATAGTCCCAAGTAGTTTCTCTCTCTGTACCACGTGGTTGCTGCTAGGAAATGGGGGAAGGGTGGTTTTGGTGATTCAAAACTGTCTTTCCTAACCTCTTCAGTGCCTTTTCCCTTGATATAATATAAAAACCAGGTGTTCACTCACCTGATTTTTAGTTCTTATGAAGAGAAGGAAAAACGGAGAGTTAATCAATGGGCATAAAATTTCAGTCAAGCAAGGTGAGTAAGCATCAGAGACATCTGTACCTATACTCAGCAATAATGTATTATATACTCAAAAATGTAAGAGGGCAATCTCATGTTAGTTATTCTTCCCACAATAAAAAAAGCTATAGAACATTGTCCCTAAATAACTAATCCCATAATATATCTGTCTTGTATAATATGGTTGTAAGCATTCTTTTAACTTTTAAATAATGCTCACTTAAAACTTGGCAAACAAAACACATTGATGCTCCTCAATGTTTATAAAACTGAACTTTTAATGTCAAATTTTTTAAACCCACTGAGGACAATGAAAACAAGGCAATTATTACATTACTTTATCACCGCTACTAACAAGCCAAAAATGCAAATGCAAAGATGATTGTATGATAGCTTTTATTTCTTGCTGCTCAGAGAACACTCAAAATTTAAATTCATCTCAGTAAGAAGAAAAAGGGTATAAAATGGAATTCTTTTAAAAATTAAATCTTGTATTCCTAAAAGAATATCTTGTAGTAGTACTTTAATCCTCAAATGTAGAAGTAAACATGTAGATTGGCAGACGTGTTAGATATGTCTATTTTGTTGTTAAGATTCTCATAACCTTGCTAACTTTTTGTCTGCTTCATCTATCTCACTTTCATAGGGGTGTTTCACATGTTCCAGCATAATTGTAGACTTGTCAATTTCTTTTTGTGCTTTTCAGTTTTACTTTAGATACTTTAACGCACAATGGTGCGAACATCTAGTTCATAGATTTGATATGTTCTTGGTGAATTATCTTTTTATTACAATGTAGCATTTCTCTTTATTCTCATTAATGAGTTTTGCCTTGTAAGCTATTTCCATTTTTAATATTGCTGTGAAGCTGATTTTTATTTCAAGTTCATTTTAGGAGTGTTTTAGAAGTGTTTATTATATATAGGTTATCACTATATTTTGCCGTTTTTATTCAACCTGATAATATTTATCCTTTAATCAGGAGTTCAACTTGATTACATTCACTTTGATTTTTTTATGTATTTAGACTTAATTCTATCACTTGGTTGTCACCTTTGTGTGCATATTTCATCTGCCTTTTGTAGCATTGAAAGAAGACTTAATAATTTTATAAAATCCTATATCTAGGCAGAATTTCTATCCTTTTATAAACAGAAAAAAGACCTTTCATATATTTTAATTATCCATTGTACATTGTATCTTGTTACTTTTATTTTACTAGGCAAATTAAAATAGTTATTATATTAATTAGGTTATTAATTAATATTAACTTTGTCTCCCACAACAGAAACACAAATTCTAAAATCTCAGTATCACAACAAACCAAACATTTGGTTTTGATTTTATCTCATGCATAGTCTGATGCAGGTTGGGGCCTCACTTCCACGCAATGACTCAGAGTCTCACAAGGCTTCCGTCCTGCAAGAGGTCACCAGGCCTCCTAGGCTTCACAGTTGCAGATTCGAATTACTGCCTCCTTTGTGGTGTGAGGGCTATGTTATATATATGCATGGGGACAGGTTAGCATAGCTATTGGGAGTAAGACTACATCTTTGTTCTCGGTTTCCTTAGGCCTGTAGCTCTGATAAAGTCTTCCCAGTCAAAGCTTAACCTTTATTGGCATTGCTTGGGTAGCTTCCTTTTAGGATTGGAGGTGACTTATCCCGAGCTCTGGCTTCAAGCTGTGAACCTTCCTCCAAGTTAGTAACATGAAGAAATTGAGCCTACTGTCTCCACTGCTTGCTTCACTGTCTGAACCATGAAACCCAGGCCTTTAGCCTTGATCACATGTATTCTGAATCTGGTTGACAGATCAAAGGGAATAATATAAGTTATAATCTCAGCATAGCAGAGATTTCTGATTGCTTTTTCTAATACTTACCACTTACTGTTTCATTTCTTTCAGTTTAAAGTTTATGATTTACTATATTTATAAATTATTTACATATATTTTGAGCATCCTACATATACTTTAATGCACATTTTGAAGCCTTTTTTTTCAGATTATTTCATAAGATGAATTTTGTGTGTATTTTATTGCAGGGGTCCCCAATCCCTGGACTGTGGACCAGTACTGGTCCATGGCCTGTTAGGAACTGGGTTGCACAGCAGGAGGTCAGTGGTGGGTATGTGAGTAAAGTTTCATCTGTATTTACAGCCACTCTCCATCACTCACATTACTTCCTGAGTTCCACCTCCCCTCAGATCAGCAGTGGCATTAGATTCTCACTGGAGTACAAACCCTGTTGTGAACTGTGCATGCTAAGTTGCAAACTCCTTATGAGATTCTAATGCCTGATAATTTGTCAGTGTCTCCCATCAACCCCAGATGAGACCATCTAGTTGTAAGAAAATAAACTCAGCGTTCTCACTGATTCTCTATTATGATGAATTGTAAAATGATTTCATTATATATTACAATGTAATAATAGAAATAAATTGTCCAATAAATGTAATGCACTTGAATCATTCTGAAACCAACCCCCACACTCTGATCAATGGAAAAATTGTCTTCCATGAAACTGATCTCTGGTGCCAAAAAGGTCAGGGACTGCTGCTTTATTGCATGGGAGTGTATTTTGTCCCTGTTAATTTTCACACAGGAGATAAGCTCAGGCCACCCTTGCCTATAGCAGGCCAAGAACGGCCATGGCTCTGGTCTTCTCTTGGCTTTTGTTTCTAATCCACTTCTGTTCATTCTGTTTTACAGCCCTCCAATTTATTTTTTCCCCAAATATATTTAATGTATTATTGTTAGGTTTGGAGCGGAGTGAGGCAAGTCAAAGTATAAAATTACTATAATACTTTATCAGAAATATTTATCCAATATATTTTTATTATTCCAAGTAAATGGGAGATAAAGTTTTAACAATTATTTTTCCAATGGCTTTGATTTACTTTTAGTCATAATTTTAATTTAAAACAGCATTAAAGCATTTTGACATGTGAACATACAGATGAAAATACATTGTTGTAATACTTTTTTCTCAACCTTATTGCTCCTTGCACTCTGCCACAGAACCATAAATGCACACTATAATACATACTACAAAATTTTTCTAAATCCCATGAATGTATTATGCTAACATAGTCTCTTCAGCTCAGGTTGAAAGAATGCAATGAAACTCTTACTTTTGTGAAGACTAAGGAAAACCTCTGATTGAGAGCTCTTGAGGACTATTCCCACTATGCAAAGAGCATGGATGGTAGTATGTCTTATTTTCAAATATGTTTACTTCTTCTGCCATTGTAAAGGAGGTAAAAATGGCCCATTCCCTGATTACTAGAAATTTAATGTCAAGATTGTTAATTTCTGCTTCACATAAACCAAGCAACACAAGAAAAAGCACCAAAAATTATAAAGGCTTAAGTTGTATATCACGTAGTCACCACTTTTATTCACTGAGTCTATACTATGTTTCAGGCATTGTTCTAGGCACTGGGAATATAGCTGTGAAAAAAAGACTAAAAAATTCCTGCTTGTATGGAAATAGAAGCAAATAAGTAAATAACATGTATAAAATGTTGGATAGATGATAAATATTATGAAAAAACAAAGCATCATAATTGCCATTTTAAACAGAATGGTAAGTAAGTTGAGATCTCAACATAAAATATTAAAAGGGTGTAGGACAAGTCACAAGTCACCAGGATGACTTTGGGAGAGGTGAGGCTGGTGTAGTTGAAGATGCTGAGCAACACTCGTGGTGGGTATACTTAGAGGAGAGGTCAGAGAGCAAGGGGATCAGATCATGTAGGGCCTTGCCGGGCAGGTAACAATGTGGGAGCCACTAGACAGTTTGGGGCAGAGTAACATGATTTAACTTGCACCAAAAAGAATCACTGACTAATATTTTAAGAACAGACAAGAGCAAGAGGAAGTGATTACACGTTTACTGTCTTAGATGTATTTTAAAATAGACGCTATAGGGTTTGCTTAGGAATTGGATTTGGGGTATAAATGAGAGAGAAATTAAGGATATCACTAAAGTTTGGAGCCTGAACAATGGGAAAGATGGAGTCATCACTCAGTAAGATAGATCACTGTAAGAGGAGCAGGTTTGGTGCAACAATGATAAAGTTTAAGTTGTGTTTTTAAATTATTAAAACGAGGTTCACATTCAATATCTAAGTGAAGATAGTAAATAGAAGAATCTAGAAATGTGGAGTTCAGCCATAAATCCATACCTAAGATACACATTTGAAAGCTATTGGTATGTAGATGGTATTTAAAGCCAAGATTGCAGGAAGAGATTATCAAGGGAGTAAGATTAGAGAAGCTAAGAGATCCAAGGACTAATCCCAAGCCACTGATATTTTCCTGGAAGAAAATAAAAACATGTTTCCAGGAGGACAAAGGATCCATTATGTGAAAAACTGTTGATGATCAAGTAAGATAAAGACTAGGAACTGATCACTGGGCTTAGACATACAATAAATGTCACTGATAATCCTCATCAGAGCTGTTTTAATATAATGGTAGGGATGAAAATCTCATTGAGGTTTCAAGAAATAATGATGCAGAAGTAGACATGATGAATTTTGTTGTAAGGTAAACAGAGAAATAACATTATATAAAAGGTATGGATCTAGAGGAATGCTTATTTTACTAAGTAATATTTTATATATTAAATATATTCCCATGTTTCAAAATCAAAGTGATATAAAAAGAATATATTGAGAAGTATTTCAGCCACGATTTTTCTGATTCTGCTATGTATGAATACCGCTTTTTAAAGTTTGTTTTATATTTCTCAGATTTATTAGAAGGTAACTCTAAATTGTGAGTTCTCTTAACCTGCTTTTTGTACCTGTATGTTAGATAAATTAAATTTTTATTTTTATTTTTTGCAATTAGTATCCTGAAAGTATTTCTAGTTCTGTGTGAATGTAAAAAGTTCTCATTTTTTTTTTAACAGCTAAACAGTATTTCATTTTGGTAATATACTATGGTTTATTTAATAAATCCCCTTCGAGGAACATGTAGAGTGTGCCTTTTGCTATCACAAACAATGTTGTAATACAAAGCTTTGGAAATAAATAGTCTTTATGTATGTCTGCATTCCTAGAAGTGACTACAGGTGTAAAGAGCAATGCATGTGTGATTCTGGTGATATTGCTAATTACCTGCCATAGTAATTGTGTCATTTTCTGTTTCCACCAGCAATGTATGAAAGTGCCATTTCCTCAAAATCTCACCAGAGTGAGCTTTCAAACTTCTCGAATTTTACTAATCCAATAGCAACTGGAAATAGCAATTAATGCCATTTCTCATTGTAATTGAAGTTGAGCCCTTAAAAACTAAGTGGATTTGTATATTATTCTGTGACCTGGCTAATCAAGTTCCATGCTCATTATTTCACTAGAGTTTGGGTTTTTTTAATTCTCAATTTATAAGAGCTCTTTATACAATACAGAGATAAGTCTCTTGCCAAAGAAGTTGCAAATATTATTTCCCTGATTGTCCTTCGTCTTTGATGTTTCATAACATTTTTAGTATAAAATAAAACTAACAGAAAACCACTTAAAACAAATATATAGCTTACTGAATTTAATTCATGACCACCCTGGTTATGATAGATATTTCTAGTTATCCCAGAAGCCTTGTTTAGGCACTCTGCCTCATTCACAACTCTCTTCCTCCCCTAAGGGTATCCACTGTCCTGCATTTTATAGTAATAACTTGTTTTTCCTCATTATTTCATTACCTAACTATATACCTCTAGACACTTTAATTTCATCTTGCCCATTTTTAAACTGATATGTCTTCTAAGTTCCTTTTAATCTACAGGTTTCCTATCCTTTAACTCTTTCTTTTTCCATACAATTTATCTCTTGAAGAATTCAGGGCATTTGATCTATAGAGTTGTTGTTGTTTTTTTAATCATCTGGATGTTATTGATTTTACACTCCTGGTATAGCCAATATGTTTCATTGTCCTCTGCATTTTCTATAAAATGGGAGGCAGACCCAAATGCTTGATTAGATTTAGGTTTGACCCCTTAAGAATGGTTATGTGTGGCATTGTATTCCTTCATCAGGTAATATATGAAGTCTAGTTTTTCTTCTTTGTGATGTTTGCACCGACTGCTGCTTAATATCTAGATATATTAATTTATTAACTATTGCAAAATGGTGATAATTATGTTTTAAAAGTATTTTTGAGAATAACTTTATTGAGACATTTCCTCTCATTATCATTAGGTTATTAAGGACATAGTCCAAATAGGAAAGGAAGGAGAAATGCTTGTTTCTTTTATATATCCAGCTTTTAAGAAATAAATGCTGACCTGTTATCCTAATAAATAGTACCATTATAAAATTATAATGAAATATTATATTGAATATGTAGTATGTATATATTATATTGAATATAATGAATTATATGGATTAAATCTATATTTGAAAGCCTACATAAAATGTCTAATTTCCTAGGACAAATTATTTGCCCATATAGGTTCTTCTGAAGACAGGTTAGAGCAGATAAATTTTCAGAGAAGAAAAAGAGAAATCTGACAATAAGATTGGGTTAGATAATTCTTTATTGCCAGAGGTGGGATATTTATTCATTGTAAGATAATTAGCAATATTCCTAGTCTCACTTACTAAATATTTTTCTCAGTTGTAGAAACAAAAGCTGTGCCCGAATATTGTCAAATGTTCCCTGAGAAGCAAAATCACCTCAACTGAGAAAGACTTATTCATAGATAAATGTGATTTCAATCATAATCTCAGCAGAAATTTTCTAGAAATTAACAGAATTCTAAAATTACATGATAAGCAAAAGACCTAGATAATCCAAAACACCCTTGAAAAAAGACAAGGTGAAGGACATAGAGTGCTTTCTTTAACATTTTCTAAGATGGGGTGATACTGAAATAATTATTGACAACTGAATCAATGGATCAAAACAAACAGCCCGGAAACCGACTCAGACTTAAGTTGTTTGAGGAAGGAATGCGTTTGGGAAAGAAATATGTTTTCAATAAATTGTTCTGATCCAAGTCGATATCCATATTGCAAAATGATTAAATTTGACCCCACCTCATAGCATACGTAAGATTTACTGGGAAACGAATCGTAATCTAAATGTAAAGATCAAATATGATAGAACTTTTAAAATAAAATACCAAGCAGAAAAATATTTTCATTACTTGGGAATAAGCTAATGTTTCTTAAACAACATAGAAATTAGTAACTATAAAAGTAAATCTTAATATAATGGACATTTTCAAAATCTAATATACCATTAAGAAAATGAATAGGTACACCACAGGTTCAAAAAAAATTTACAAAATGTATATCTAACAAAGGACTAGTCTCATGGATATATAAAGATCTCCTAAAAATAAATAATACCAAGACAAAAAATAGATTTATTTTTAAAAAGGGAAAAACAAAATGCAAATTAACAAGGTTATGGATCAAGTAGGAGTATAAAGCTATACAGCTTCTTCAGGAAAGGTTCTTGTTCTTTCTTACACAGCTAACCATTTACCTACACTAAGACCCCACAATTCTACTCCTAGACATTTTCTCATAAAAAATGTGAACAGAAAGACTAACATGCAGGTGTTCATAGCAACTTCGTCATAACCAAGAAGGTCAAACAAGCCAAGTGTCCACCAATAGAGGATTAGATTAAACAAATTGTGATATATTCACATAATGTCATACCATCCAACAATTAAATGAAACAAATACATCTACATGAAACAACGCGAATGAAACTTAAAAGCAATATTGTGACTGAAAAAAGTCATAGGTAAAGGAAAATGTGGAGTATAATTTCATATAAATGTTATTGTAGAATAGTGAAAATCAATCTATGGAGGATTAGTGGAGATTGAAAATAGATATGAGGAAACTTTGTTTTTGAGTGATGACAATGTTCTATATCTTGATAATTGAGTTATGAAGATGTAGGCATGTTTCAAAAAATAACTATAATTTTATTTTAGTGTACATGAATTTTACAGAAAGTAAAAAATAATAAACTCTAGTAAGTGATATGCATGCTGAGGTATTGAGGAAGTATGCACTGTCTACAATTAGAAGTCCATCAAAATTAAGATGGTTTGACAGGTGGAGATATTAAGTGTGATAAAACAAGTACAGACAATACTAATGATAGAATTTAGGTGGCAGGTATACTAGAGTTCATTATAAAATTATTTCAAGATGTCTATATATCTCAACCTTTATGTGGTAAAATGGGGAGAGGTAATGTATATAAAATATTCAAGAAAAGAAAATGTGCCCCTCAGATTTTATTTTCAGCCAGTTCAAGCTGCAAGTATAAAGGCTAAGACAAATCATTATGAATAAGCAAGAACACAAGAGGTATTTGTCCCATAGGCATTTCATGAGAGTCTACTGTAGAACAAGCTTTAGACATCCAGCATAATTAGCGAGTTGAGAATATAAGGATTAATGTAGAATTACAGGGAAATAGCCAGTGGTTGGTTAATGGAGACAGAGAACCAAGCTCTGATTTTTTATCGTGCCCAAATTCCTGTCTAAGGGGTCTGGGGAGTCATGCCCTACAAACCATAAATTCTCATCAGATGGGTTTTGTTTGACCCTGTGTATTGTGACTTACTTTCCAATCCGATTCTGGCATAACAAGGAAGAAAATCAAAATGTTGTACCCCAAAATGTATTTCCTTGTCATACCTTGAAATTGCCCTGCAATGTCTCTTGTGGGAAAAACTCACATTCTATAGAGAATCCCCTTCCTCTTTTGTTTTCCTTCCTTTCCAGATCCAGGAGATAATCAACTAAGAACGAGAAACCCTTTAAGTCCAATAAAAAACAGTTTACATCCTGTTCTCTCTAAAGTCTGCTATCTAAGAGCTTCTTCTGCACAACAAAACTTAGTCTCCACAATCCTTTATCTTTAACCTGAACATTCCTTTCTATGGATCCCAGGTCTTAGACAAACTCAACCATCAACCAGAAAATGTTTAAATTTAACTATAGCCTGGAAGCCCCAACTTTGAGTTTTCCTGGCTTTCTAAACCAAACCAATGCATTTCTTAAGTGTATTGATTGATGTCTCATACCTTCCTAATATATAAAACCAAACTGTGCCCCAACCACCTTGGGCACATATTGTCAGGACCTCCTGAGGGCTGTGTCATGGGCCATGGTTACTCATATTTGGCTAAGAAAAAAATCTCTTAAAATATTTTTGAGAGTTTGACTCTTCATCAACAATACAAAAGTAAAGCTGCATAGGAGGAAAAAGTTCTAGGAGTCTATAGTACCATAGAGTGACTATAATAAACAATTTTGTCTATGTTTTCAAATAGCTAGAATAGCAGATTTTGAATGTTTTCAATACAAAGAAATGATAAATGTTTTGATTATTAATATGCTAATCACCCTGATTTGATCATTGCACATTGTATATGTGTACTGAATTATCACGTTGTACCCCATACAGATATACAAAGATTATGTCAGTTAAAAATAATGACTATAAGTTATAGTAATATAACCACAATAAAAAACAATAAATAGTATACAGAGTTAAAATTATTTGAAAAGAAATGATTTTTTTATCATAAGCATTTTCCAACCTATGATAAATTAATTGATCTAAGTTAGTTATTCTCAAAACTTAATGTACATAATAACTACTCAGGAAATTTGTTAAAGACTTCTAGGTACCACCTCCAGACACTGTGATTTACATGTCTGGGGTGGAGCCACTGATTTGCATTTCTTATAAGCTTCTAGGTGGTGTTAAGGTGGGTTCACCGAACACACTTTGAGTGGCACGGATGTAGACAATAGTCTGTAATGGTTGCTAACATCACAGGAGAGTCGACTAGATATCAGTCTTCTGATGAATAAAGACCATGCCACATGTGTTGTTGTTATGCCAAAAATAAATAAAGCCAGAATGAGAACAAGTCTCTCCTACCACCAATTTTTCTGAAAATAAAAAAGTTAGATAAACATTAATGCTATGGAAATATAATCAGCAAAGTCCAAGTTACGGGAAATTCTGCAGGACTTAGGATCCAGTTACTTTAACAAAAAATTACAAGGAAATAAAAGGAGGGGAGAAATTAAAGCAACTCGGAATTTATATCAACCTATCATATTGTATAGAACTTATTTAGGCCCAAATTCAAAAATAAATGATAAAATCAAATTTATAATACAAGTGAGAAAATTTGGAAACTCTATGTGATGATATTAATAACTTGCTGTTATTTTTTAGGCATGCCAAAGTCTCATTATGAATCTAAAAATATACTTTGATTTTTTTCTAGATACATTCTCAAATATTTATAAGGTTATATTTTGTCTGAGAACTGCTTTGAAATAACCCTGTTTGGTGGTGAGTGTGGATTAGATTGAACAAGACTAGCTATGAGTTGCTAATTGCTGAAACTGGGTAATGGATACATGGGGATTTAATATACTACTCTCTTTTCTTTGGTAATCATTTGATCTTTTCCATAATAAAAAAAAATACATGCCATTGTAATAAATGAAGAATAATTCATTAGTTTGCATGTAATTGGGCAGTGTTGCAAGCCTCAATCATCAAATAATCCATCTAGGGTGATTCATAACACAACGAACAGATTGAAAATAAATTTCAAAGTCTATTTAGTGTTGTAAAAAATGCCCATAAACTTCTACAACCCAAGTGATTTACCAGTCAGCAGGAGGCACTCCAGAAGCATAGACTGAAATAAATTTGAAAAGTAGTTATACCAAGATGATATAGAAAATCACTGGCATATGATAAAACCAAAAACTACTGCTCCCCTCATCCTTACCTTTTGTTTTGCCAAATGTTATTGTGTCAAATTCCCTATTTCCAGTTCAACATTGCATTTATTTTTTAACACATTACCCTACTGTTACTTGTTTCTTTGCTCTTTTTTTGAAGCTAGAATGCATTGCAAATTGTGATTTTTCAGTGTAGGCTTGCGAAGTAAAATAATCTTGCTTAACTTACTAATTGGAATTTTATATAATGTGTTATTTTTCTATTTTTATGTAAGCCAGGATGCTTTTCTAACAATGATACTTAGGCATTCATAAATTGCTTTATATAATAAAATTATGCTAAAACAAATTTTTAAAATATAGAAAAAAAGTTTAATGTGCCAATTTCTTTCCAAAGGGACAATTTATACCATCTTTAGCCATCATGAATAACTGATATCATCAAAGTATTTCACTGTTGTCAATTTGTTGAATGAAATACGCAACTGCAGTAATTAATTTCCCAGTGATGTTGAGAATTGTTTCATGTGCATATTTGCCTACTTTTTTCCATTGGGTTATTTACCTTTTTTTCATTGACATGTAGGATTTATCGATGTGTTGCAAATACATCTAAATATATTCATTCCAAATACAAATCCTTAATTTGTTAGATACGTTGCAAATATATTTTTAGTGGGTTGCTTTCCTTTGAACTGTGTCCATTTTATTGTATCTAATTTTTAATTTAATGTACTTTCTTAATGATGAGAATTTAAATTACCAGGTATCTCATATTACCAATAGCACTGAAATTATTTTCTGCTTTATAAAACATAGCAAATATAATTATTTTAGTTTTAATTCTAATAATAGTTTTAAATAAATTATTTATATGGTGCCTGCTCCCTGTCAGGTGAAATAAGTACTTTAAATATTTCAATATAATCTTAAAACAACACATGTGACATAATCCTTAATTAGCAAAGGAAGAAATTTAAGTTTAGAAATGGTAATTGAGTTATCTCAACTCAAACTGCTACTAAGGAGTGAAACTAGAATTTTGTTCAACGCTGTTTTGTTATGAAAGCTAAAACTCTCTTCATTATGCTCTACTGCAGCTATTTTGATTGTAGCTAATCATGAGCTGTAAGTTTCAAGACAGCAAAAATGATATTATACTCAATTTATAAACTCTATACTATCTCCAAATAGCAGGTAATAAATAAATAAATATGAAATGCATATGTCAGCTAATGAAACTTATTTTGGCAAAATGTATTTAATCAATGAAATATTAATTTTCTCAGAAGTTTTTGTACCTTTTTAAGAGGAGGACATTTGCCTCAGAGTATTATTTATTAGTTTAAACTTAGCAGGTAGGAGATATTTGGAGGAAGAAGGATCAAGTCTTTAGTCTTTGAAGAGTCTGTGATGTGTTAACACATAGGCTGTCATTCTCCCCGTATTTAAGGTAGTATCCTTTTTTCTCTCTAAGTAAGAGTTGTCTTCACATTGAGTAGGTTGAGGAGAAAAAAGGAGAGGAGGGGTGGTCTTGCTGTCTCAGGGACAGCAACGGTAGAAAAAAAATCTGCATGTAAGTGACCCACATGGTCCAAACCATGTTGTTGAAGGGACAACTGTATTCATACACTGTCAATCAGTTGATGTTACTGTGGGTAAGTGAAGTAAGATGATGCTCACCTACTGCCGTCACAGAGTTTAAAGTCCAGGAAATTGCTTGGATTTGCCATAAGAAAACATGTTAGGAGTTTTTCTAGACCTGGTACTGGGACATTATATTTCAACATAACATGCATAAGTAGAATTAATACCTGGTGTACAAAATACAGTTAGTCTTCAGAGTATAAACTAGAATAGGAGCAAGCATACCCTCTGGAGTTTAACTAGCTTTATTGCCATTTAGCAGTTGTCTGTAGTTCACACAATATTATGTTTGGCCTATTTAGTGGTGATACTGACAAACAGAGTAAATGCATTGCTTTTAAAGAAATGTATATTGCATCTGAATGAAGAAGTCATATAAGCATTGCCTAAATTATGATAATCTGATTTGGATACATTTTATAATGGCTACTTAGATATTGCCTTTCCCTAAGGACACTGCCACTATGTCATGTTGAAACCAGAGTTCTGATTATAGACTGATTCGCGTACGTTATGTTTCTCCACCATTTTCTTTCATATCACATTCTCACTATGCTCTAGAACATCTTTATACCTTATAATGTTGCTTTGTTAACAGCACAATTTTTGGAATCAGAAAACAAGCACAGCTTGACCACTCACCTGTATGACCTTGAGTAAATAACATTACTTTTTCAAAACCAATTTTCTCATCTGTCAAATAAGAGCAACAATAAATGTGTTATAGAATACCATAAGAAGTAATGAAAAAAATTACACTTCTGGTTATGATGGAGTGGCTTAACAGCCTAGCCTTCTTGCTGAGAACAATTATAGAAATTGAATAAAACAAAAAGAAATGGGCATTTGAAAGCACTGAAGAGCAAACATGTTAGCTGGAACCTGAGAGGCCCTGTTACCAAAGCAAATAGAACCACAAAGTTTGTCTGATATTGCACATGACTTTTTACCTCAATGAATTTTCCTCACACTAAATAGCAAAGAGCAGAAGTTTTCATAAGCCAAGAAGAAGGGAGATTCTGGGAAGACAGGTAGAGCTATCAGCCACCAATTGGAATTTAGAGCATCCAATACGCACTGGCTTTCAGTCAAGGACCTTGAAGAACTAAGCCGGAGAAGTAGGCAAATCAAAATAGACTAGGACTTGCAAAGACTAAAACTCAACCACGAAAAACTGCAATTCCTGATTCAAATCTGCCCCTACTTCAACTGCTTGCCCATAAGATTACTAAATCATCTCTGGAAAAGGACATTATCACCCTTAGGCTCTTGAAAAGTAAATTTGAAATGTCTAGCATTCTGAGAAGAAGGGATATTTTCAAGCAAAACAAAAATAAACTCAGAAATGTGGAAATGCAAGTCAGATTGAATAACATAGAAAAGAGTAAATATATAGGCAAAACTAAACAAATGTTGACTAGTTAAAAACCACAAAGATAATATATTGAGAAATTTTCAATATGCAATTTAATATAGCAACAACACAAAAGGTGTGAGGAGATAAATGTGGTAGAATGTTCTAAGACACCTTTATTTTCTGGGACCTAGAAAAAGCACTTATTACAAATGCTAGTAAATTAATGCATTTGAGAATATCTAGAGCCACCATGAAAAATAACTTTAAATGTGTAACAAGCAATTTAATGAAAGGAAATGACATCGAATAATTTTAAAAAAGACTAATTTTAAGTGGCAAGAAGAGAAAGTTACATAAGATAGGTATATTAGAACTATAAAAAAATTATTATGCAAATCCTAACCAAATGAGAACTAGTATATTAATTTCAACATAGCATTTTCAAGAAAAATTACTAGAGATGATGTGGAACATTTTGCTATGATAAAAGACTTAATTCACACATATACACACATAAACATGATTTCAAACTGCAAAGCAAAAGAACCTCACATACAGAAAATGAGAGTTAGTCAAATCAGTAATTATTATAAAAGATTTTTAATATCTCTGAGTAACTGATAAAAAAGCAGTATTATCAAATATTTTTATAATAAAATTGATAACACATATGCAGTCAACAACTATAAAATATAGTTGTAAATTCACATAGAATAATTATCAATATTTATCAATTGCTAGGATATTTAACCAATTCTCAACAAATTTCAAGTTGGAAATTATACAGAGTATTATTATTTTATGGTAGAATTGGATAAGAGGTTAGTTGGCAGCACAAAAACTATAAATAATGGCTATGAAAATCCTCAAATGTTTAGAAATTAAGTGGAACACTTTTAAATAATCCCAAATTTCTAAAAAAAATAAAAATATTAGAAAATGTTTTTAATTGATAATATTTTTCAAATCTTTTGTCATGCAGTTAAAACTCCCTTAACAGAGAAAGTGCTGACCTGAACTCGTTTATGTGTGTTAGAAAAGGAAAGCTTAGTATTCGAAAAGACCATGCACAATCAACAAATGGTTGATTAAACAGGAAAATTCATCAATATGCTATAATAGTAAAAGAATCTTACATGATCATTCCAATAAATGCAAAAAAATCGTCTGACAAAACTTAACACCCTTTCATAATGAAAACACTCAACAAAGTTCGAATGTAAAGAAATTTTCTCAACGTCGCAATGAACATCTATGAAAAAACAAGGACACATGCACACGAATGTTCATTGCAGCACAGTTTACAACAGCAAAGACCTGGAACCAACCCAAATGCCCATCGATGATAGACTGGACAGCGAAAATGTGGCACATATACACCATGGAATATTATGCAGCCATCAAAAACGATGAGTTTGCATCCTTTGTAGGGACATGGATGAACCTGGAAGCCATCATTCTCA
>PVKV010019437.1:29015-42483 GCA_004027835.1 Alouatta palliata | reverse complement strand
ATGGCAAAGTACTCCAGCTCAGGGTCAGGGTCTCCACACGAAGTACTCCAGCTCAGGGTCAGGGTCTCCACACGAAGTACTCCAGCTCAGGGTCAGGGTTTCCACACGAAGTACTCCAGCTCAGGATCCAGGGTCTCCACACAAAGTACTCCAGCTCAGGATCCAGGGTCTCCATGGCAAAGTACTCCAGCTCAGGGTCAGGATGGCAAAGTACTCCACCTCAGGGTCAGGGCATCTATGGCAGAGTACTCCAGCTCAGGGGCAGGGCATCTATGGCAAAGTACTTCAGCTCAGGGGCAGGGCATCTATGGCAAAGTACTCCAGCTCAGGATCCAGGGTCTCCATGGCAAAGTACTGCAGCTCAGGGGCAGGGCATCTATGGCAAAGTACTCCAGCTCAGGGGCAGGGCATCTATGGCAAAGTACTCCAGCTCAGGATCCAGGGTCTCCATGGCAAAGTACTCCAGCTCAGGGTCAGGGTCTCCACATGAAGTACTCCAGCTCAGGGTCCAGGGCATCCATGGCAGAGCACTCCAGCTCAGGGTCCAGGGCATCCATGGCAAAGCACTGCTGGCCATGGGCTGGAACAGCAGTGTCTGCTCCCTCACAGTCCTAGAGGCTGGGGTCCGAGGTCTGGGTGTTGCAGGGCTGATTTCTCCAGAGACCTCTCTCCTGCCTTGCTGTCAGTCCTAATCGCCTCTTCGTATAGGGACCTTCGTATAAGTTCCTATGGGATCAGGGCCCACCCTAATGGTCTCAATTTAAATCAATACCTCATTAAGGACCCCATCTCCAAACACTGTCTCATCTAAGGTGGAGGGGTTCAGACTCCAACAGTGACTGGCAGAGGCATGATTCAGCAGTAACCACAGTGGGGTGGGAGGAGCTCAAAGACTGGCTCCCCCATCCCTGGCCCTCCTCTGCCCTGGATGCACCCAGGGAATCCCAGTAGAGCCACGGTGCCCTGGGGCCCTCCACCTAACAAGCTCTCCACTCACACCTGCTCCAATGTCCCTGGAGGGCAAGAGGTGCCATGCCGTCTCCATCTCAGCCCCATGTCCAGCACCTGGTCAAGCACCCAGGGTACCGTCCTGGCCTGTGGGAGGGGGCCTTGCTGGCGTTGGCACAGCCCCCACGACCTCTCCTCTGTCCTTGCAGGCACCTGTCGTTCATGCTGAGCTCCACGGCACGGGCAGCACAGGCACCAGCCCCCGGCCTCCTGCAGAGCCCCCGATCTTGGTCCCTGCTCTGCGTGTTCCTGGCGTGTCAGCTGTTCATTAACCACATCCTCAAATAAGAGCCGTGGGGGCAGCTCCTGGCCAGCCCTGAGCCCTCCCTCCCAGGCACCCAGCACTTTAAGCCGGCTCTGTGGAGGCAGAGAGGTCCAGCAAGCACAGCCACTGTGACAGGAGGCCCGGGCATAGAAGAGGCCCGGGGCCACAAGGGCGCTGCGGCCCGGGCGTGCTGGGCACCTCTCATGGGGGCACTGGCCTGTCCACAGGGCCTTCTGCTCAGCGCCGGCCTTAATGCTAAAGCCAAATGCAGCTTCCGCTGTGCAACAAACTCCTAGCCGTCTTGCCTCGCCACCCCCAGTCCAGAGGATGGATTTAGGGTGGGAGGGCCTGTCGGGGCTCTGGACAGTCACAGCCCAGCAGCAGTGAGTGGGCAGGTTTGGAGGAGCAGCCAGGGAGTCCCAAGTGGCCCAGGAGCCCCCCCCACGCACAGATACACAGGCCTGCCTTCCTGACACCCTGCCCACAAAGCCAGGGCCGTCCTGGTGGGGCCACTAGTGGGTGTCAGGCACGGGTGAGGGCCGCTCTGGGGAGGGCATTTTGGTTTTTCGTTCCACCATGTGCTGTTTGGATGGGAGCCCCACAGAGGCAGGTCCTGGAACCACCTCGCCCCCACATCTGGACACTGGCTCGGTGGGGAACGTGTAGGTGGAGGTGGTGGTGGGTGCAGATGTGTGGGGGGTGCAGGAGTGCGGCTTAGCTGGCCCCGCAACCGGGTCAGGGAGGCTCAACTTTGCCACTTTACTCAGACCGATGCACAGTCTTCCCATTTTACACTTTTTTAATAAACACAATTGCAATATTGGAGGCGGGCTGCGAGCCACAGTCAGCCTCTGCGTCTGGCCTCTGTCCCGTGTCTGTGCTGCTCTGCGTGTGCGTGCGCCTGTGTGTGAACACCTGCACATCTACGTATACATAGATGTGTACAGAGCCTTAAACTACGTCACGGTGGTGCCAGCTGAGCTGGAGCGAGAGGTTCGGTGCCAGCTGAGCTGGAGCGGGTGGTTCGGTGCCATCTGAGCTAGAGGAAGAGGTTCGGTGCCAGCTGAGCTGGAGCGGGTGGTTCGGTGCCATCTGAGCTGGAGTGGGTGGTTCGGTGCCAGCTGAGCTGGAATAGGTGGTTTTGTTTTCCAGCGTTTGTACTCATGTCCTTGTCTTCCCTCCTCCCCCATCTGGGGATGTGTATGTGCTCCACACCTTGAAATAAACAGACACATGTTGTGTGTTCTCTTCTTGGGGCGCTTCTGGAAGCAAGAGGAGGGTTTCCCAGGAAGACTCAAGGCCAGCGAGGAGCTGTGTTGGGCTGGGTAGAGGGGCCCGGAGGGAGGAAGGTGCAGAGTTCTCAGGGAGCCATGGACAGCTAGCCTGCCCTGTGGAGCCAATTCTGGGAGGCCAGAGTCCTGATGAGCCAGCTGAGGACACAGTGACAAGGCACACAGGCGCTCCAGGCACCTCAGGGGCTACTGGGGGCCATTGGCACAGCCGCCAATCCCCATGCTGCCCGTCACTGAAGGGGACCCCATGCTGGACCACCTGACCCGCTGCCCCTGCCTGCCCCTTGCTTCGGTTCCACTGTGGCCACCACCCCTGGTACTCAGACACCAAGGCCAGTGAGTGGACATGTCCAGGGTGCCCTTGAAGGAGGGGTGCAGAGAGAGACTGCAGCCCAACCCTCACAGCAACCAGAGAACACAGGTGACAGGAGGGAGGGCAGCCAGGCAGCACCGAGGAGGGGGGACACAAGGGGCCTCGGCTCACCATCTCCCTCTGCAACTCCCCACCTCAACCCCCAGGGTCCCAGGAAAGGAGGGGCTGTGGCTGGGGTGGAGGGAGTCCTGACACTCAGCTCATCCAAGAAGCTGCATGTCCACCTCAGACAGAACCCCCCGAAACCACCTGGAGGAGGTCTGGGGCTGCCTGGCTCCAGAGCCCCTGTGTGGAGGCCACACGCCGTGGGGCAAACATAAGCTCACAGTGTGAGCCCTGGGCGCAGTGGCCATCTGCATCTTCACACTGGGGCAGGCTGCTCCAGACACCCTGCCAGGGACCCTCATCTTGACTCCTGCACCCCAGGCCCATGCAAAGCAAAGGTGCTCAGCCAGATGGCCCTGCCCGGAGGCCACCTACCCAGGGGTCTGCCTCCCACCAGCTCCAGCTGACCGCACGGCAGGCCCTCCCCCCACACCCCAGCTTCTTCACACACCCAGGGGCAAGACTGAAATCCCCTCCAGAATTCTCCCTCTATCTTACTAAGAACTGTTTATTTTTAAATTTACTTTTTAGACAAAGTCTCACTCTGCCACACAGGCTGGACTGCAGTGGTCTGATCGCAGCTCTGCAGACTCAACCTCCTGGGCTCAAACGATTCTCCTGCCTCAGCCTCCAGACACACATCACCGTGTGATCTGGGACTGCAGACACACATCACCATGTCTAGCTCATTTTCTTTAGAGACAGGGGTCTCACTGTGTTGTTCAGGCTCATCTCAAACTCCTGGCCTCAAGCAGTCCTCCTGCCTTGGCCTCCCAAAGTGCTGGGATTTCAGGTGTGAGCCATGGCTCCCAGCCGCTTGCTAAAAACTGTTTTAAATCAACAAGGAAGAGAAAGCAACCATCTCAGGAGGGAAAAACAGACTCCAGATCCTAGTGCATCCTGGGTGAGTCATAATCCTAAGGGAATAATTGAGCTAGTGCCCAAAGAGGTGCCTATGTGGGTGTGCAGGGAGCACCTCACAACAGCCATCGCCTGGCCTCGGCTTGCAGCTCTGCAGGGGTGGAAGGGAGGGCACCTGACCAGCATTCCAGATGTTTAACATGGTTTATTCTAGCCGTGAGCCCAGGCGGTCCTCCCGGGCTACCCTCCAGAGCAGCGGGGCAACTTGAGGGGAGGGGATTAGCTGGGGGCGGCTGAAGGGGCAGCTGGGGGGCGGCACACTCCTGGACTGTAGCCTCCAGCCTGCCCTGGAGCGGGAGCTTAGCTGGGGGAGGTCGCACCATCTCGGCGGAGCCTTTCTGTTTAGTCACTGTTGCCTCCTGTTTATTTTCTCTTTATTTTTCTCCTTCATTTGTCCTAAGAAATGCAAGTAAGCATTGATGGTTTCCAGCTTCATCCATGTCCCTGCAAAGGGCAGGAACTCATTCATTTTTATGACTGTATAATATTCCACGGTGTATGTGTGCCACGTTTTCTTTATCCAGTCTATCACTGATGGGCATTTGGTCGGTTCCAAGTCTTTGCTCTTGTGGTTAGTGCTGCAATAAACATACGTATGCATGTGTCTTTATAGTAGAATGAATTATAATGTATACCCAGTACTGAGATTATTGGGTCAAATGGTATTGCTAGTTCTAGGTCCTTGAGGAATCGCCACACTGTCTTCCGCAATAGTTGAACTAATTTACACTCCCACCAACAGTGTAAAAGTGTTTCTATTTCTCCACATCCTCCCCAGCATCTGTTGTTTCCTGACTTTTTAATGATCGCCATTCTAACTAGCGTGAGATGGTATCTCATTGTGGTTTTGATCTGCATTTCTTTAATGACCGAAATGAAAAGTCTTATACGAAAATTAGCCGGGCATGGTGGCAGACACCTGTAATCCCAGCTACTCAGGATGCTGAGGCAGGAGAATTGCTTGAACCTGGGAGGCGGAGGTTGCAGTGAGCAGAGATTGCACCATAGCACTCCAGCCTAGGTGACAAGAGAGAAATTCCGTCTCTAAAAAAAAAAAGTCTCAATTCACTTCTTATTTACTTTTTTGTAAATATTCTATAGCTATTTGTTTATGGTTATCGCAGGGATTACATTTAACACCCTAAAGTTATAACATTACAAGGGGGCTTGGTAACAGCTTAACTTTAACTGTATACAGAAGCTCTGCTCCTACACAGCTCCATCTCCACTCACTTTTAATTAATGACGTCACAGAAATATGTCTTCATGCATTATATGCACCAAAATCTAGACTAATATTTTTATGAGTTTGTCGTTTAAATCATATAGAAAATTAAAAGTGGAGTTATAACCAAAATTACAATAATACTGTCTTTTATAGTGCCCATATATTTACCTTTACAGAGACCTTTATTTCCTCACATGGCTTTTGTTTGGTTTGGTTCCTATTTTTATCTTTAAGTTCTGGGGTACATGTGCAGGACGTGCAGGTTTGTTACATAACTAAATGTCTGCCATGGTGGTTTGCTGCACCTGTCAACTCATTGCCTGTATATTAAGCCCAGCAGGCATTAACTTTTTTTTCCTGAAGCTCTCCCCCACCTTCTGCCTTCTACTGACAGGACCCAGTGTGTGTTGTTCCCCTCCCAGTGTCCATGTGTTCTCATGAGTTATAAGTGAGTTCGGCTCTCACTTCTAAGTGAGAACATATTTTCTTCACATGCCTCTGAATTACTGTGTAGCATCTTTTTGTTTCATGCAAAAGGACTCACTTTAGCATTTCTTGCAAGATAGATCTAGCGGTGATGAGCTCCTCCAGCTGTTGTTTATCTGGGAATGTCTTGATTTCTTCCTCACTGTTGAGGGTCAGCTTTTCCAGATGTAGAATTCTTGGTTCACAGATTTTTTTTTTTTCTTTTTAGCACCTTGAACACATTAACCCACTGCCCTCTGGCCTTCAAGATTTCTGATGAGAAATCTGCAAAATTATTAGATTCTCTGTATATGACAAGTTGTTTCTCTCTTGCTTCTTTCAAGATGCCTTTTTTTTTTTTTTTTTGTCTTTGGCTTCTGAGAAGCTTATTATAATGTATCTTGTTGTAAGTTTCTTTGACTTTCACCTGCTTAGAGTTTTTCGAAGCTCTTTGATTTGTAGATTCATATCTTGAATTCAGTTCAGATCATTTTCAGTCATTCTTTCTTCAAATAATCTCTCTGCCTCTTTCCCTCTCTCTTTTTCTTTAGAGATTCCAACAATTTGTATGCTGATTTGCTTGACAGTGTTTCACAGGTTTCTTAAGCTCTGTTCACTTTTCTTTAATCTTCCATTTTCTTTTCTTTAATCTTTCTTTTTTTTAAATCTTTTATTCTTCCTTCTGTCCATCAGACTCAATAATTTCCATTATACTGTCTTCATGTTTGCTAATTCTTTCTTCTCCCTGCTCAAATCTGCTTTTGAGTTCGTCTAGTGAATTTTTCTTTTCAGTTAGTTTACTTCTCAGCTCCAGAATATCTTTTTTGTTTCTTCTCATGTTTTCTGTCACCTGTTGATATGTTTGTTTTGTTCATACGTTATTTTTCAGGCCTTCTACGTGTCTTCCTTTAGCTTGTTGAGCCTCCTTCAGACAGTTGCTTTTGAGGCTTTGTCTATAAGTTTGCCATCTATTCTTCAGGGACAGTTTCTACCAATTTGATTTTTTCTTTTGAATGGGCCACATTTGACTATTTTTTTGTAGGCCTTGCAAATTTTTTGTTGAAAAGTGGCCATCTGAATCTTATAACTCTGAAAATTGGATTATCCCCTTTCCCAGGTTTTTGTTTTTATTTTTTTGGGGGGAGGTGTATTTGTGTTGTGACCCAGCCTGAGGTGTAAACTTAAGGCCTTCTCAGGTCTTTTCTCAGTCTGCAGTTTCCCCTAAGGATGCAATTTGTCAGAGGTGTGTGGATCAGAACAGCTCCATCTTGAATAGGAGCTGGGTAAAATAAGGCTGAGACCTACTGGGCCGCATTCCCAGATGGTTAAAGTATTCTAAGTCACAGGATGAGATAGGAGGTCAGCACAAGATACAGGTCATAAGACCTTGCTGATAAAACAGGTTGCAGTAAAGAAGCCGGCCCAAACCCACCAAAACCAAGATGGCCACAAGCGTGGCCTCTGTTCGTCCTCACCACTGCACTCCCACCAGGGCCATGACGGTTGACAAATGCCATGGCAACCTCAGAGTTACCCTCTGTAGTCTGAAAAGGGGAGGCATGAATAATCCACCCCAATAATCCACCTCTTGTTTAGCATATAATCAAGAAATAACCATAAAAATGGGCAGCCAGTGGCCCTCAGGGCTGCTCTGTCTATGGAGTGGCCTTTCTTTTATTCCTTTACTTTCCTAATCAACTTGCTTTCAATTTACTTTACAGACTCACCCTGAATGCTTTCTTGCGTGAGATCCAAGAACCCTCTCCTGGGGTCTGGATTGGGACCCCTTTCCTGTAACATCTCTCTGGTGACCACTGAAGGGACTATAGTGAGGAAACCCCCAACCCAAAGGCTAACTTTGGGTAAGTCATGGGGTCCCGTAACATCTCTCTGGCAAATCCTAAAGGGACAAAACTAGGGAGAGCCCCCAACCCAAAGGGAATGGACTGCAGCACTGATTGGCAACTCTGGGTAAGCGGTGGGGTAGTGGGTAAAGGATGGGATTGGGTTAGAGGCTCTACTTTGGGGAGTTAGAGTCTCTCCTAAGACAAAGTGGGTTAAAGGCCCCTCTTAATAAAATGCAAGGATGCTTGACTGACCTTGGGTTACAGGCCCAACTTAGAGTTCCTTCTAAGATATAGGGAGTTAGAGGCCCCTCTCGGTAAAGTCCCTTCTGGCTAAGAATGGGTTTGGCACTGGGGGATGGTAACTGTTATTCTCTTTGGAATAATCTGCCTTGCACTCTTTGCTGACGGCTGCGGGTGACACGATTAGGCACTTACAGGATCATGGGACATGAGGAGCTTTTCCTCCCTGAAAGGGGAAACTTGAGAACTGACAGGACTGCTGGGAAAGACCGTTTGCTATCAACAAGCAACCGACTGAAGTTTTCAGTGTTGCTGCAATGGGTGGGTGTTTCTCTGGCCTCCCTGAGTGTCTTACCTTCCCCACGGTAAACGTCACGTTTATGTCCTCTGTAGAGTTTTGATTTGTGATAACCTGCTTTTTGTCAGCTAAAACTAACTCTGTCCTTCTCAGACTAAAAGCTGTTCAGGCTTCATGTTAGCTTCCTGAGCCAGACAGACTCCATCTTAGCTGCTTCATTTTGGTTCTTTTCCCACCATTAAGTATGTAACTGTAGTATGTAGCTGGGACGGGCGTCAGCCCAGTCCAGTGTCACTGGGCACCTCCAGGAATGCATGTGTTGATAAGAGGCTAAGTTAAGTGGTACCAGCAGAGCCTGGGAATGCAGGTGTTGTCAAGCGCCCAGAGCCCCCATTATCTGTAAGTTGTATGTCTTTCATGACGGCTTCACCCCCACACCTGGCACTGTTTTATTTCTTATGTACTAGTTTATCTTTTAACTTTTTGCTTACTCTGCTTTTGTGAAAAATTTGCTTCAGCTAGGTTCCCCCTCCCCTTTAAAACTAGGATATTAAAGACCACCTAACATTTTCTTAGGGACCCAAGAGAATTTTGGGCGTTAGCCACCTCTCAGTTGCCGGCATAATAAAGGACTCATAATTCAATCTCAGAAGGTGGCGCATTCCTTGACTCGCTCGGGTACAACAGATTAATGGGAAAAAAGGATTTGTGAGGCTAATTTTAAGCTGTAGCGAATTTAGTGTGTTTTCTGAGTCCCTCTTTCTGTGTTCTACAGCGGAGAGGAGCACTTTAGGGTAGAATGTGGGCCTGGAGCACCTGTAAGCCTGCGATTCAACATGGCCCAGCAAACCGGTCAGTTACAAGCTTTGCTGCAAGTCCCTGAAAAAACTGGATGAAGTTTTCCTCTTGTCTTTTATGTCCTTAGCAGCTTGACCTTGTGACCACGTGGCCATGCTTTCTCATTTCGCAATGGCAGTTCAGGGTTCATTTCCAGGCTTAGGAGGTAAGTCCTTTATCTTCTGTCTGTCTGTGTATTCATACGTGTTGTGTGTGTAATATAAAAGAGTTTTAGGCCAGGTGTGGTGGCTCACGCCTGTAATCCTAGCACTTTGGGAGGCCGAGGAGGGCAGATCACGAGGTCAAGAGATCAAGACCATACTGGCCAACATGGTGAAACCCCGTCTTTACTAAAAATACAAAAAAAAAAAAAAAAAATTAGCCAGGCGTGACGGCATGCGCCTGCCGTCAGGCAGCTACTTGGGAGGCTGAGGTGGAAGGATCACTTGAACCCGGAAGGCGGAGGTTGCAGTGGGAGTCTCACTTTGTCTCCCAGGCTGGAGTACAGTGGTGTGACCTCGACCTCCCAGGCTCAAGTGACCCTCCCGCCTCAGCTTCCTGAGTAGCTGGCACCACAGGTGTGCGCCATTACACTGGCTAATTTTTAAAACTTTTTTTCGTATAGACAGGGTCTCCCTATGTTGACCAGCTGGTCTCAAACTCCTGGGCTCAAGCAACCCTCCCACCTTGGCCTCCTAAAAGTGCTGGGATTACAGGCGTGAGCCACGGCACCCGGCCACAGCCACCCATTTTAATGGGGTCCAGTTTATGGCCACTTTCCTGTGGTTGGTGCTCCTTGTGTCCTACGGAAGGAACCTCTGCTCTCCTCCCTCTCACGTGATCTGCCGGGCGCTTTGCTGTTTTACTTTCCTCATGACGTTCCTCGAGGAACCTGGACTGTGTTTTTTGCATGGTGTGAGGAAGGAGGTCAGGCCCGCTGTGCTTTCCCCATGGACATATGCAAATAACCCCATAGGGGAAGGCTGTCCAGGGCACTCCCAGCTGGGAAGCCGGGAGAGATGTTGCTACTTGAGCCAGGGAGTCCTCAGGGCAGTTGGGAGTTTCCAGGCTGGGCACTAACAAAACCCACCCTCCCGTGTTTTCCCAGATACTCAGCCATGGGGTAACAGGTTTTTCAAATGTAAGGAGGATTTCTTTGTTATGAATTAAAAGCACTTTATTCCTTCACAGAAGTCATGGTCCCAGTTAGTAGAAATTCATTTCATGTCTCTTCTTTTTGCTTTCAGAAGAGGGAGATGAGCCAGGCAGCCCCGTGGGGACCACGCTGGCGTTTGAGCACAGCCTTCCTGGAAATACCTGGGAGTGTCTCAGGCCCCGCCACAGAGCTGGGCGTTCAGGCGTCCACGTGGGCAGCAGCAAAGTCCCCAAAACTTGCAGGAGGGGGTGTGGGGCAGCCCCAGGCCCTCCCACCTGCACCCCCAGTTTTAGCCTGTGCCATGGTGTTTGCCCTCACCTTATTGAAGCCCCAGATGTCTGTGCTGGAAGACTGAAATTCTGGTTGTTTAGACTGCTGAGTGGAAACTGAGGCACAGAGAGGAAAAGGGCTTCACACAAGCATCCTGGAGCGGCAGTAACAAATGACAACAAACTGGGTGTTCAAACAATCGCCATTTACACAACCACATGAGCCCACAACAATTAAACATTAAAAACAGAAACAGCAGGAACTCACACACCCACCATGCGCCCACAGCAATTAAACATTAAAAATAGAAACAATAGTGTGGGAAGCAGAAAAGTTCCTTTTTAAAGTCTCCTTTCTTGTTAAAGAATAAGTGTGCTACTAACTTTGTGAAGCCCTGTCCTATGTAGCTGTTAGACACGCCATGCTTACAGGCACATAGTACATTCTATGTCCTTGTACTTTCACCAAGGTATCTGTGCTGGCCGTGCTCACAGGCATGTCCCAGCTCTCCATGGCTTTTCCCTGTTCAGAAAAGTTTTAAGTTGTTAACCAATCAGATTTTAGTTTAGATTGTGAGGTCTGGCTGCAGCCCACGGAGATCAGACACAGCGGTAAGGACGACCCCAGATGCGTAAGGGATGAATTTGTGTGTTTTCCTTTGTTCATTGCACTCTCGTGGCACAATGGCTAGCGAGGGTCCCCGTCCTGTGGTCCAGGAAGTAAAACTTGTGTTGCCGAAAGATCCTTTGTCTCAGCGCTGGTTTTTCTTTGCGGCACTGAGCGTCTGTTTCCAACACTGTACCTTCAACAATTAAATATTAAAAACAAAAACGGAGACAACAGGGAGTGATTCTTTCACATCTCTGGAGGCCAGAAGTTCCGAATCAAGGCGTCGCAGGGTGGGTTCCTTCAGAGGCTCTCCAGGATGTCCTTCCCTGCCTCTCTCCCGGCTTCTGGTGGCCACCAGCCATCCTTAGCTCATGGCTTCATCACTCCAACTGCTTCCCCCTTCACACCTGTCTTTGTGTCTCTGAATCTTTCTTCTTATAAAGAGGCATTGGATTAGGGCCCATTCTAATCCAGGAGAACCTGATTTTAACTTGATTATATCTGCAAAGACCCCTTTTTCAAATAAAGCCAGCCAGGCACGCTGGCTCACGCCTGTCATCCTCTCCCTTTGGGAGGCCAAGGTGGGAGGATTGCGTGAGCCCTGGGGTTCAAGACCAGCCTGGGCAACATAATGAAACCCCATCTCTACAATAAATACAAAAAATTAGCCAGGTGTGGTGGTCCCTGTCTGTAGTCCCCGCTACTCAGGAGGCTGAGGTGGGAGGATCACCTGAGCCCAGGAGGTCGAGGCAGTAGTGAGCTGTGATTGCACCACTGCATTACAGCCAAGGTGACAGAGTGAGACCCCGTCTCAAAAAAATAAATAAATGAGGCCAGGCGCAGTGGCTCATGCCTGTAATGCCAGCACTTTTGGAGGCCAAGGAGGGCAGATCACCTGAGGTCAGGAGTTCGAGACCAGCCACGACCAACATGAAGAAACCTCCATCTCTGCTAAAAATACAAAAAAATTTAGCGGGGCATGGTGGCGCATGCCTGTAATCCCAGCTACTCGGGAGGCTGAGGCAGGAGAATCGCTTGAACCCGGGAGGTGGAGGTTGCAGTGAGCTGGGATCATGCCATTGCACTCCAGCCTGGGCAACAAGAGCAAAACTCCATCTTAAAAACGTAAAATAAAATAAATAAATAAATGAATAAAAATAAAGTCACACAGGTACCAGAGGTTAGAACATGGACACAATCATTTTGGGGGACCACAGCTAGACCCACAGCAGGCTTGTCTTGGGACCCCCCGGCAGTTGACAGCAGAGCTGGGAGCTAACTCGCATGTGCTCCTCTCTAACCCTGCGCTGCCCTGGCTTGCAGGCCACGTGGCATTTCTTTCCCTAAAGGTGGTTTGGGTAGGGCTTGAGCTGCTGGCTGTGCCAGCAAAGAAATCACTCTGCTTTAGACATCTCAAAGCAGTGGGCCCAGCGACACACTGCTGCCCACAGATACTGAGGGGGACGGGCCAGCCTCTGGCATAGACAGACCAGTGCTCTTGGGGAAGGACTTGGCCTTGGCCCTTAGAAGACTCAAGGGAGAGCCCTGCATGGTGGCCACTGGTGGCCGAGGGAAGCCCAGCTGCCCAGGGGAAGGTGCCTTTCACTCACCCACTGCCCGTGGCCCAGGGCCAGACCAAAGCATCAGCCCCTCAGCCATCTGGAACAGGCCAATGAAGCTTCAGGACGGATCTGCACGTGCGGGACAGTCAGCAGGCAGGGTTCTGAGTTACATCCTTACGTTCATGTGCTCTTGTGAAATCCTTATGAGCAGTGCTGGGGCTGCCATGCTTGGTGGCTTCAACAAGAATTTATCGTCTCACAGTTCTGAAAGTCTGAGGTCAAGCTGTCAGCAGGGTGAGCTACTATACCTGGTTGAAATTTCCTTTTTCACAAGGATATCAGTTATACTGGATTAAGGTCCACCCTAATGACCTCATCTTATGACTTTATCATCTGCAGAGACCCTATTTCCAAATAAGGTCACATTCACAGGTCCTGGTGGTTATAGGACTTCCACATCTTTTGGGAGAGACACAATTCAACCCGTAACAACCTGTAACCCAACCTGTTGTCCCAAAGAACGACAACACCCAGGGGCATGCTGAGGTTCAGAGAGTGTCCTTGCCCTGATGGTATGGCTGGGACACAGCAGGACCGAGGAGGCAGGGCCCCCTGCTGCTAGACACTGCAGCACTCTTAGACACAGCTCGGCCACCTGAGCACGTGATCGTCTCCCAGCTCTGCTCTGCAGACCTTGGTTAAGCACCTCCTGTATCCCAGGAACATCACCTAGAGAAAGCAGACAGGGTGGCAAGGGAAACACGGAGCATGGGAGGGAGAGGGGAGTGCACATGTCCCCCAGGAAGTCTGGATGGGAGGGAAGCAGGATCCATGTCCAGCTCTCCATCCATTTGTCCATTTGTTTATCCACTCATCCATCTATCCATCCATCTATCCATTCACCCATCCATACATTCATCCATTCATCCATCCATCAATCCATCTGTCCATCCATCCATCCATCCATCCATCCATCCATCCATCCATCCATC
>PVKV010019437.1:14145-28915 GCA_004027835.1 Alouatta palliata | reverse complement strand
ATGTATCCATCTATCCATTCTTCCATCCATCCATCCATCCATCCATCCATCCATCCATCCATGCAGGGAGGAGAGGGACCGTCTCCATTCTCCATCCTGGGTCTGTGTGGAGCTGTCCCCAGCCAGCGACGCCTGAGAGGAGTTTGATAAGATGAGCAGGGAATAGGACCAGGGAGAAGATCATGGGCCCTAAGCTGAAGGTCGTGGATGCCTGGGACACCCCACCTCAGGCACTGGAGAGAACTCAAAATTGTACCCACCATGGATCTTGCGCTCTTGTGTATCATTCCAGGGAGATGCTCTGCGACTTTTGACGGATTCTTCAAAGTGGCTGAGACAAATAAATAAAACAGAGAAATTAGGACCCCCAGCCATGTCATCAAGAGGCACTGGAAGGGGTCAGGGCGTTGCTGGGTGTCCCGCTTGGGGCTGTGCTGTGCGGGTGGAACCGTTATTGTCCCTGTGTTGTGGATGAGGCAGCAGAGAGGGTGAGCGGCAAGTGGGGCCAACAGCTACCAAGGGGCCGAGCTGGGGCTTGAGGCCTGAGGTCTTTGGTGATCTCAAGGGAACACACAGCCTGATTCCAGGCTTTCAAGCAGTCTCAGGAGCAGCCCCTGGAAAGGGCTGGGCAAGTCCTACCGCCTCAGCTGGCAGAACATGCCCGGATGTCCATGAGGAGGCCACATTTACGCCAGTGATAGCTTTCCACAGCGCCTTCTGTGGACCGGTGTCCTCTCCATGAGTGTTGTCCAAGTCCAGAGTGGACACTTCCCAGCCAGGCAACATCGGTCCACTGTTCACAGCAGCTCCCCAGGGCTGGGGGAGCTGGGCCTCGGTTGGAGTCAGAGTCGGGGGGCACTCTCAGGGCAGCGGCCCCAGGATCCTGCCTGCCCACCTAGCAGGGCAGCCCTGACCACACAGGCATTCAACCCAGGCCCCAGGAGTGTCCTGGGGAAGCTCTACCCTGAGGACAAGGCAGGTTGTGAGCCCTTTCCACTCATGGATGGGCACAGTGGGGACTCGCCCACAGGCCGACTCTGTTCCTGTGAGGCCCACCTGCCCCACAAGACAGCAGGTTCCGGTTCTGTTTGAGTAGAATTCCTCCAAGGAGCTGCACAGATTTCTTCTCCAGGAATAATTCTGTTCTCTTCCCCTCACAGGAATACATAGAAAAGTATTTTTGAAGGATATGTCCTGTGGTGGTCAGCAACTGGAATTCTTCATTTACAGCAACTGTTTAGAGTTACACCTTTGAAGCGAGTGTCAAGGTCTAATGTCTATTTCTAGAAAGAGGAACATCTGCCTACACGCAGCTATAAGGAATTTTCCTGGTGACTTGAGGTTCAGTTTTTCACGTTCACTGATGACACCAGAGAAAACAGTCTGGTGTCAAATACAAGTTTTGTGCTCTTATGTTTTTCACTTTTTAAATTTTAATGTTTTATTTCTTCTTCGGCAATTTCCTGTTGAGTTTTGTGGGCATAATCAAGAAACATTAGATGTTGCTTTTATTTTATAACACACCATGTTTTTAAGAAAAAAATGTGAGAGGGTGGTAGAAATGCTTGTATAATTCTAGATTATAGGCCCCTGCCAGCTATGATGCCATATTTTCATGGCAGAAAGGTAAGCATTTATTGTGCACATGCTACATTCCAGGTGCTTTTGTTTTGGTTTAATTTTCGGAACTTTTTTCTTTTTGAGACAGAGTCTTACTCTATTGCCCAGGCTGGAGTGCATTCGTGCAGTCAGAGGGCACTCCAGCCTCACTCCTGGGCTCAAGCAATCCTCCCACCTCAGCCTCCTGAGTAGCTGGGACTAGGCATGTACCACCACATGTCACTAATTTTTAATTTTTTTGTTTTTTTTGAGACGGAGTCTGGCCCTGTCGCCCAGCCTGGAGTGCAATGGTGTGATTTTGGCTCACTACAACCTCCACCTCCCAGATTCAAGCGATTCTCCTGCCTCAGCCTCCCGAGTACCTGCGATTACAGGTGTGCGCCACTATGCCCAGCTAATTGTTTGTATCTTTAGTAGAGATGGGGTTTCACCGTGTTGGCCAGGTGGGTCTCAGACTCCTGACCTTGTGATCTGCTCACCTCGGCCTCCCAAAGTGCTGGGATTACAGGTGTGAGCCACCGTGCCCGGCCTAAATTTTTTTTAGACATGAGAGCTCCTTACGTTGCCCAGGCTGGTCACAAACTCCTGGCCTCAAGTGATCCTCCCACCTTGGCCTCCCAAAATGCAGGGATTACAGGCATGAGCCACCACGTCTGATAGGTACTTTTTATAGCTCATCCCCACTAACAACTCTGCAAGAACACTCCCACTTTACAGATTTTTTTTTTTCTAGGTGGAGTCTCACTCTGTCGCCCAGGCTGGAGTGCAGTGGTAGGACCTCAGCTCACTGCAACCTCTGCCTCCTGGATTCAAGTGATTCTCCTGCCTCAGCCTCCCTAGTAGCTGGGATTACAGGAGCATGCCACCGTGCCCGGCTAAATTTTTTTTGCATTTTTAGTAGAGACAGGGCTTCACCATGTTGGCCAGGCTGGTCTGGAACTCCTGACCTCAAGTGATCTGCCCGCCTCAGCCTCCCAGAGTGCTGGGATTACAGGCGTGAGCCACCTCCACCGGACTTGTTTTTCTTTTTCAGTAGAGACGGGATTTTGCGATGCTGGCTAGGCTGGTTTTAAACTCCTGACCTCGAATGATCCAGCTGCCTCAGTCTCCCAACGTGGTGAGATTACAGGCACGAGCCACCGAGCCTAGCCCCACTTTGAAGATTCAAAAACAAGACATCTGAAAGCTAAGAGAAGTTAAACTCACCCCAGGTCTCACAGCCAAACTCTGGCTTGCCTGACCTGATGTCAGGAGGCCTTCTCAGTGAAAGGAAGGGCAGGGTGAGCCTTAGCCGACTGTGTGTCTCCAAGAGGCTTCTGACTCTCCTGGGTGCCTCCAATTCCTTCTCCCAGGAAGGCATGTGGCCATGCTGGGCTTGGGTGATTCATGGTCCTGCAGTGATGAGTGAACAACAGGTACTGTGAGAGTCATGGTAGGACCTGGTCAGAACTTGGTCCCCTAATCCCTGGACCTGGTCCCTTCTTCGGGATCAGTTGTGGTCTCACAGAGTCTCCCACATCCTGGGCAGCAGTTACAGCAGATGCTACAGGGTCTTTGCAGAGGTGTAAACAAACTCTTCCTTCTTGATTTTTTTTTCAGCCACCAGGAGAATTTATTATGGGACCGGGCGCGGTGGCTCACGCCTGTAATCCCAGCACTTTGGGAGGCCGAGGTGGGCGGATCACGAGGTCAAGAGATCGAGACCATCCTGGCCAACATAGTGAAAGCCCGTGTCTACTAAAACATAAAAATTAGCTGGGCGTCGTGGTGCGCGTCTGTAGTCCCAGCTACTCGGGAGGCTAAGCAGGAGAATTGCTTGAACCCGGGAGGCGGAGGTTGCGGTGAGCCGACATCATGCCACTGCACTCCAGCCTGGCGCGTGGCGACAGAGCGAGACTCTGTCTCAAAAAAAAAAAAAAGAATTTATTATGAAATTAGACATGAGGTTCCAAAAAGCAACTAGAGGATTTTTTATTTTTCGAGAAAGGTTCTCACTGTGCCACCTAGGCTGGAGTGCAGTGGCACAATCATAGCTCACTGCAGCTTCAAACTCCTGGACTCAAATGATCCTCCTGCCTTGGCCTCCCAAGGTGCTGGGATGACAGGCTTGAGCCACTCCTCCTGGCTAACGATGTTTCTTGGCATACTAAAATTCTGTCTCTTAAACAGCATTTCATCTCATTGTGGGTGAGTACACAAACGTTGGGTGGGATACCCTTGGGAAGTGACGCCATGCACACAGAAGGCAGGAGCCCTAAGGAACTTGATGTGATTGGGGGTCGGGGATGGCTCTAGAATGGGGTCTGAGAAGGAGATGGAGAAGCCTGTTCACGGAACACTTCTTAGGCGCTTGCTTTCCGCAGGGTCAGTGGCAGGGCGGTCAGTGGCTGGAGCGCGCTTCTCGCCCATCCCCAGGCCCTGCTCCAGGTCGGCCTCCTAGGAACCATCTGGTATCGAAAGCACACTCCGCCCGGAGGCCGCCTCTGACCTCCGGGTTGGGCCTGGTCTCCACGGCGCTTAGTGCAATCGTGACTTAAACACCAATCACAGGACGCTCAGTCTTTAGTGCCTGTCTCCCCGCGGCTGGGCTGACTACTCCCAGCCTCCCAGCCCCGACACTGAATGCTTGGCCGCGGGATGCTCCGGAGCGCGGGTCGCCGTGGGGTTGAACTACAGCTCCCAGCATGCTCCGCGCCGGCGACGCCCGGAGCCCCTGGTGGTTGCCTAGCGACCCGGCGTGTCCCGGAAGACGGGCCCGAGGCGGGCCGGGACTTCCGGGGCGGCGGTTGCATCAGATTCTGGGAAGTGTCTGTCGCGGCAGCTGCGGGTCCGGGATTCCCAGCCATGGCAGGTTCCTCCGGGGAGCAGGGTGAGCGGCTTGGCCGGGCCAGGCTGAGGGGGTCTGGGGCCTGCCTGGGCGCTGGGTGCTCGGCTCGAAGGGCGGCGAGGCCTTGTGTCTGAGGGGCGGCGGTGCCCCGGGGTCTGAGGGACGGCACTTCTTGGGTCCGAGGGACGGGGGTGCCCAGAGTCAGAGGGGCGGCGGTGCCCGGGGTCTGAGGGACGGTGGTGCCCGGGGTCTGAGGGACGGTGGTGCCCAGGGTTTGAGGGTCGGCACTTCCTTGGGTCCGAGGGAAGGGGGTGCCAGGAGTCAGAGGGGCGGCAGTGCCCGGGGTCTGAGGGTCGGCACGCCCTGGGATCCGAAGGACAATGGGTGCCCAGCTCCCAGGGACGGCCGCTGGGGGACCCTGTGTGAAGGGCTGCCAGACTTGTGGCTGGAGCACAGACCCCGCAGGCACTCGAGCCCGACCGGGCGCTGCCGAAACCACCTTGCCTCAGTTTCCTCACTTCGTTCCTGCCGAGGACCCCTTGTAGCCCCACACCAGGAGGTGGCCCTACATCCAACAGCCTCTCCTCAGCCGGTGCCTGGGTGGGCCCTCGCCCCCTCTTGTCCCAGCTGGACTTTGCGGGAGACACAAAGGCGCAAGAGTTGTTTTGGTTTTCCGCCCAGACCTGGCAGCATCTGGGAGGTGGGCGGAGGGCACCTGAGGTTGGTACTTAGGGAAATGGGGCAGAGGACGCCAGGGGTACGCGTACACACAGTAAAAGGGCTTGGGCTTTATGAAGGCTTTCATCTCCAGTTCCGCAGCAGTCCACTGCAAGCTGATTGTCACAGCATTACTGCCCCACTTTATTGCCAACCCTGGAGGTTCCCCGTGGACACAACTGTGTCAGCTCCCCCAGTCACTCATGTCACCAGTGGGTAGACCTCGAGAGACCACAGGGTCTCTCACTGTCCCTCCAGCAAGATTTTAGGTGCTGGAAAGGCAAGAGACTGAATCAGAAAGCCCAGATTCCTGACGGTCTGGAGCAGGTTTTCCAAAGGAAACATTCTCAGTATCCAGTTTTTAATTCTCTTGGCTGGCAAAAATTAGATGCAAGTTCTTCTAAGACACCTCCAGCACCTACCTACTCCCAGTTTGGATCGTGCCAAGATTTCCTTGGCATTTGGTGGTGCCCTTTGCCTCTGAGGGTTCACTGGGTTATAGATAGGTAGTTCGACAACCTGGGTAATCTGGTGACATGGGTACACCTGGATGACAGGGTTACACTCTTGTGCCTCGTGGCAGGAGGTAGTCACCTTCCAGGCACGCCACCTTCCACCCTACCTGTGTGCCTGGATTCCAGCACCATCTCCACCCGCCCCAGAGCCAGGAAGCCCTCAGAAGTCACCCAGATTCTGTAAAACAGCGTCGTGGTTAATAGCCCCAGCTCTGGAACCAGCCCTGGGTCCCAGCTCTGCCCCTTCCTCACAGGAAACCGTGGGTAATGGCTCCTACCTTGGAGGATGTAGCATAAATGAGTTAATAGATGAGAAGGACTTAGAACAGTGCCTGGCAGTAAATAAGTGCTCTGTCCATGTTGAAAATTAGAGCCTGTTTGTTTTTTAAAATAAAAATGTGATTTTGGTTCCTTTGTGAACGTAAGTGACATATCAATAGTGTTTTTATCTTGTTTTTAAAAATAGCTTCGGAACTTGAGGTTTTCAGAGCTTTGTAAGAATTGCCTTAGTTTTGGAGCTTGCCGTATAGGTTGGGATTGCCCACTCCTGGCTGTCAGGGCAGCAGGCAGATTTCCCACCCTTGGCCTGCGGGCAGCATCTCCAGCCAGTGTTCTTCTGCCCCAAGACATGGCCTGCCTCCCCTTTACTGTCGCCTCCTCCCACCACACACAGGCTCTCAAAGATGAGAACAGGAAATAAAATCCAATCATAAATGCTTTAAGTGACCATCTTCCCAGATTTTTCAAGGAGGCCCTCATTTTCGGACCATCTTCCCTAAGTTGACTCAGAACATCAGTTTCTTCTTCGTGATCTCATTGGGTGTACAGCTTCTTCTCTGTAGGCTTGGTGCCTGTCCAGGGGCCCGATTATTTCAGAAGGATGAGTTTCATTTCTGAGACTTCTGGGGTGGATGGAGCCTACCTCAGGGCCTTTCCCTACAGATTTGGGATACCACTTGGGTGGCTGCTCGATAGGTCAGACTTATAGTTTAATTTTTATACAGTTTAATTCAAGGGTCTTTGTAATAACATAACCAGCATTTTTTCAGCAAGAGTCTGTGCCAGGCACTACTCTAAATGCTTTACATCTGTTGTCTCCTACCACGCTTGGAGGAGCCCCTTTGAGGAAGATCCTGCTGGCATCTTGTACAGATGAGAACCCTGAGCTTCAGAGAAGTCAAGCAATCTGTCCACCATCATGACTAGCCAGAGGCAGAGCCAGGCTTCCAACCTGACTCCATCGGGACCCCAGCGGCTGTGCTGTGCTGCTTTTGATGATGCTGTTCAGACTCACTCAGAGTAACTCAACCCAGAGCGTTAAAGCAGGCGAGAATAAAGCTGATGCCCTTTGATGTGCTCCCCAGAGCCAAATGAAATGTCTGCTCCTCTGTGAACTCCGGTACCATGTTCCAGGTACTTGAAGAGTCTTAGGCAGTACCTTGGGGTAGAGATTAAGCCATTTCCAGTGAATAACCTCCTTCCCAGTAAGGAGGAAGATGGAGATGCTGTTCTTGCTGGTGAAAGATGATGCCTGGGGGACACCTCTGTGAATGAGTGACAGCTGGACCTCTGGGGCTGGTGAGCAGGAGAGAAGTGGGAGCCCGCTCCTGTGGGATGAGGCTCTGGTCTTTGGGACTGGGTGGTGTTGGCTCCTAGTTGGTGAGAGCAGGGGTGCCTGCATCTCTCTCCTCCCCACGATTCATGTCTGGGGGCTTTTTCCAGTCCCCTGTCTGAGCACTTCTTGGGCAGGGAGTGGGTCATTGGGAAGGACCCAAGAGGAGCAGCTATAGAGGATAGGACCAGGGGAACATGTGCAGAAAGGGAGTGACCTGCAGGGTGAGATGTTGCCTGGACACCCACAAGATGAGGACCCTGGTGGGACCTTAGAAGTAGCAGGGTAAGTGGGCAGAAGGTCAGGGTGAGGGGTGCAGACCCCCACCAAACCGAGGCACTTATTAGGAGCTCAGACCTGCTGTGAAGGGGTCTGCGTTTTAGCAAGCCACCCACCTGTGGGGAAGCTGGTTTAAACCTTACTTGCTGGGCCCACCCCAGAGACTGATTTGGCGGTCTCTGGTGGGCCCAAGAGTGTGACATCTAAGGAGCCCCAGGTGCTGCTGCTGATGGCAGGCCAGGGCCATGCCTGAAGGAAGGCAGGAAGAGAAACAGGGCAGCCGGGAGAGGTTTAAATGCTGATAGGAGGCCGGGTGTGGTGGCTCATGCCTGTAATCCCAGCACTTTGGGAGGCAGAGGCAGGTGGATCACCTGAGATCAGTAGTTCAAGACCAGCCTGGCCAATGTGGTGAAACCTTGTCTCTACTAAAAACAAAAAATTAGCTGGGTGTGGTGGCAGATACCTGTAATCCCAGCTACTGAGGAGGCTGAGGCAGGAGAATCGCTTGAACCCGGGAGGCGGAGGTTGCAGTGAGCCAAGATCATGCCATTGCACTCCAGCCTGGGTGACAAGAGTGAAACTCTGTCTCAAAAAAGTAAAATGAAAAATAAATGCTGACAGGAAAGAGCCAGAGAGAGGGAGAGGTGGCACTGCCATGGTTGTTTCACATGTCAGGGATGTGGTTCATTTGGTGTGGATTTGGCTTGGTGTCTGTGCCGAGTGATTGCTTGGTACCTGTGCCGAGTGATTGCTCGGTGTCTGCGCCGAGTGGTTGCTCGGTACCTGCGCCGAGTGACTGCTGGGTGTCTGCGCCGAGTGACTGCTTGGTGTCTGCGCCGAGTGATTGCTTGGTGTCTGCGCCGAGTGATTGCTGGGTGTCTGCGCCGAGTGATTGCTGGGTGTCTGCGCCGAGTGATTGCTGGGTGTCTGCGCCGAGTGATTGCTGGGTGTCTGCGCCGAGTGATTGCTGGGTGTCTGCGCCGAGTGATTGCTGGGTGTCTGCGCCGAGTGATTGCTGGGTGTCTGCGCCGAGTGATTGCTCGGTGTCTGCGCCGAGTGATTGCTCGGTGTCTGCGCCGAGTGATTGCTTGGTGTCTGTGCTGAGTGATTGCTCGGTGTCTGTGCTGAGTGATTGCTTGGTACCTGCATTTGATTTCAGTAAATGTTCTGTAAAGTCTCCAGCCTTGTAGCTGGTGATAATCAGCATCCACCTTTGGGATATTCCCACGGCCTTCAATGTGTTTATGGACTGAACTGCAAGGTCACCTGGGGGTAGACATTGCTTCCCGTGGGGGCAGAGCAGGAGTTTCGGCACAGAGTGTGCAGGCTGTACAGTCAGGGCCAACGTCCAGGAACTGGTCCCTGGGAGGTTATCGTCTGCTCAGAAGTGTTCTCGTCTGGTCTCAGCATCAGACTGATAGACCGCAGCCCGGCTCAAACCCATGACCACTTGAATGCTGACCTATTTTTATTTGTTTCCTCCAGACACACTTAAATGCAGCTACCACAATGGCCCAGATGGCTGCCTCCATCTCGTGGGAGCCTGTGGTTCTCCTGTGCTTCCCCGGGCACCAGCACCTTTCTGTTCTGAGCGGGTGCTTCGCAAGCATGCACTTGGTTCTCTTTTGATGAGCAGTCCAGGCTGCTCTAGACGGTGCATTTAAGAATGAGGTGGTCCAAGATCAAAGCGGATGTGGTAATGAATTTTTAAAAGAATAAAATTAATTCAATAAAAATGAGTGTGTGATCCCCGGGAAATCTCCAGGAGACTCTCTGGGCGTCACGTGCGGCTATTATAATAATAACTGAGCGATTATGATGATAATGATGGCAAACTGGGCACTGGCTCTGTGCCAGGCGGCTTTTAAAGATTTTACAAGTGTAATTTGACTTAATGGCCTGCAGCTTTACGAGGCGGATGTTATGAGCGTGTTTTGCACATGTGGAAATGCCGCCGCGTGTGGTAGTGTAGGCAGTCAGCGCCACAGGCTTGGGGCCGCCCCTCAGGTCTGCAGAGTGGATCCACAGCGCTGCTTCGTTAGCACTCGGAAGCCATTGCGGTCGTTAGGACATGTCATGTTTTTCTCGTTTTTAAAATAGCATATGCTTATCGCAGAACATGTGAGCCATAAAGAAAAAGGGAATTAAAGTCACCTGTAACCCCCTCATCAGCCATCGTCACTGTCAGTGTTCGGGCACATCGCCGGCGGTCTCCTGTCTTCATCAGAATCTCCCGAGTGTGGGAGACATTACTGTCAACTCACTGCCTGGGGCCAGGGGTGGGTGGGATCTGGAAGCCGATGCTGTGTCACTGTTCCTCAGGGTGCTGCTGTGGCCTCTCCTTCCCTCCTGCTGTCCTGGAGCCCAACCCAGGCACAAGCAGTTGCACAAGACCAAGGCTCAGGGCGGGGAACAGGAGAGGAAGCGCGGATGGTCGGCGTCGGGGGAACGCAGCTTTCGAACTGTGGCCTGATCCGTGAGGGGACGAGGCTCACCTTGTGGCTCTGTCCATCATTCTGGCAAGTTCTCTAATCTTGAGTGAACTTCATTTTCTTTATCATGAATGGGACCACTGCTGGCAGCTGCAGAACTGTTGGAGGGGAGTATCCAGCTGAACCAGAAGTCTCCTGGTTGGAAGCTGCTCTGCGAAAGAGTTTGGAGGAGTCTGATATTTAATTAGAGTTAGTTTTCCAGGACTTCGCTTTGGGGTGCTTGGCGCTGGTATGGCGGGTCTCCCTCCGCCTCTGTCCTCCCGATCTCGTCTCCAGCTGGGAGGAGAGTGCATCTCCATGTGAGCGGCCTCCTTCCTCTCTCAGAGGGAAGCCCCAGCAGTGCCAGTGCCAAGACCGGGCCGGTAACTGTGGAGATGGGACAGGTGAGCTCACGGCACCTGCGGGCACCTTCAGCGGGGCCAGAGTCTGCCCTGTGTTTCTCTTTCCTGGGACTGCTGGAAGAGCTAAAGTGGAAGTGGCTTGTTCTTGTGGCTCTGGTGTCTGGGCAGCAGTGCTCCTGCTAAGCAAGCCCTTGGGGGCTCAAAGCCGCAGAGGCCGTGGCCGGTTCCCAGCACTGGTCCTTGTGCAGGTGTCCTTCTGAGAAGTGTGGGTGAGGCCCTCTGCCATAGGGGAATGCCAGCCCACCGCCGGTGGGATGTGCTCTGCTGTGCCATTCTGCTGTCCACTCATCTGTTCCCTCAGCAGCTTTAGCCGGTATCTGCAGTATCACATGTGCAGTTCTAGATGCTGATGGCCGAGCAGTGAATGAAGCAGTTGGAGTGGTCGGCCAGACGGTGCAGGAGAGAAGTCCATGCATGTGTTTGATAGGAGTACCGTGGAGAGAAACAGCAGCCAGGCTCGGGGTCTAGAGGCAGGCGCCATGTGGACAGAGTTCTTGAAGGGGAGACCGGCACCTAGCAGAGCTATGAAGGATTAAGGGGCCTGCTGGTATCTGGGGAGCATTCCCCCGCAGAAAGGAGCAGCAGGTAGGGGGGCCATGTGATTAGGGTATGGTGAGCCAGGTGGGGGCCCATGGCCAGCACAAGGACTGGCTGGTGCTGCTGGCGAGGTGGGGGTTAGGGGGCTGTGATGTGAACTTGCACTTTTCAGCAGGGTAGCAGGAGCCCCGTGGCTGGGAAGGAAGAGCCATGCTGGCTCCAGGTGGCGGTGCCTGCCTCGCAGGAATCCAGGTGATGAGTTAGAGGCCCTGGATCCTCCTGTGGGGTGGCTGTGGGTGCTCCTAAGAATAACTTGTAAAGGGGCATGATTCCAATTCTAGCTAAGGGCTAGAGTGTGCCAGAGCTTTGCTTCTGGGTACCTGTGGCTGCTTGGAGTGGGTGGCCATCTTATGGGGGTCAGATGGGACGGTGGCTCCCTGCAGTGAGAGGGACGCTGCACTCATCCCACCAGCCAGAGTCATCCCAGGAAGCCTGTTTTAGGGCCTGAGTCCATGTTGAGACTTCAGGAAGGCTCTCCCACGCCATGCCCACCCCTTTACTGCAGAGAAGAGGTGGCTTCAGGACAGCTTCTCTGGCAGCTGTGGAGGCCAGGCCCTGGGGCATGACGCAGCTCCATGGGCTCCCTGGCAGATGAGGAGCTCAGCCCAGCGGGCACTCGTGCCGCACTCCATTCTGACTCCTCTTTGCTGACAGCACTGGGTTCTGGGAAGGGCCAGTTATCGGCCTGACATGAAGGGTTTTCCCCACACGAGGCAAAGTAGAGAAAGGCATTTGTGTGCAGTTACCCCCGCAACACACTCTGCTCTGTTTTCAGAAGCTGTGTGGGTTTGGTTGGGGTGACTGTGGCTCTGTGCCAGGGAGTAAACACGGAAGATGGGGGACAAACGGGAACGGGAGAGGGCAGAGCAGGAGATGATGACATGCAGGCCACCCACGCCCCATGGCTTTGTGATGTCGGGCAGCCTGTGCCCAGGAAGGGCAGCTGCGCATGGCACAGCAAGGGGTGGCCAGACATGTGCTTTCCTACCCTGCGTGAACTCTGGGGTCAGAGGGCGTCTGTGTGGAAGGAGCAGGCATCGGTCCTTTTCCCACAGTCCTCTCAGCAAACACAGTCACTGGTTCAAGGCTCGGATGCACTCGTGCTTGTGGGCTCGGGGACCAGACTCCTTCCCCTGGCCAGCAGCCTGGTGCTGTCTGCCTGCTCTGCCCCCACTTGAGGGAGGCGGGCTCTGGAGACAGCACGTGGTCTCCAGCTCCCATGTCGGAAGTAATTGCAGCCAGATATTCCTTAGAATGGTGAGACAGATTTTATTCCCCAATTCCTGACAGTAGGGAAAGGAGCTGCATTCCTTGCCGATTCAGCAGAGAGGACTTTTGGATTTAAAGGGAGAATGATTAGCTAAGCCTGGTGGCACATGCCTGTAGTCTCAGCTACTCAGGAGGCTTAGGCTGGAGGATCACTTGAGCCCAGTATTTTGAGGCTGTGGTGAGCCTTGATTGGGCCACTGTGCTCCAGCCTGGGCAGTAGAATCAGACCCTGTCTCTAAAAAACAAAAATATAAATAAAATAAATTAAAAATAAAGGGAGAATGAAGGAGGGGAAGGAAGACGAGCAGGGGGCCTCCAGTGAAAAACAGCATGGGGCTGGTCAGCGCGTGTGTGTCAAGGCGGCCTTGTCTGCAGCTGGCGGTCGTGAAAGTTAGGGTTCCGCTCCTCCCCGTGGTGCCATGCAGAACAGCGGCTCTCAGGTGCTTGAGTGATACACCTGAGTGGTGGAGGCGCACGCTTACTGCTTTGAAGGCTCTGAGGAAGGAGGCTGGGGCCTGGGGCCAGTGGCCAGGTGTGGCTGGCTGGAGCAGTCACTTTCTCCTGGCAGCCCTGTGCTTTCTTGGCTGGTCCTTTGAGGGGGCTCACTCCTTCTGAGGCTGTGGCCCTGACCTGCGGACGCTACGCTGGAGTCCAGGTGTCTCTTGGTACAGGGGTGTAGATGACATATGTTGTCCGTGTGGGGTTCTCCCTACCCTTCATCCCTCAGCACCCAGATGAAGAATCGAGGTTGGTTTGGGTCGGGGGAATCTTGTTGTGAGTTTTAAAAAAATTGAGGTAAAATTCATATAACGTACTTACCTGACAGGTGACAGACCACAATGTGCGGGTGGTTTTCCCAAGGCAAGGCTTATCCATGAATCACGCTCTGGGTGTGCTGACCCCTGCGATTTCCCCAAGTGCCAGAAACTGAACTGCATAATTTCCGATAGTGTGGAACTGTGTTCGTGCTTTCCCTGATAGAAAAAATAAAAGTTTAAAAACGAAGTCATATATGCAGCATAAAATGAAAAGGGCACAGTTCCGTGATATTTGGTGCACGAAGCTGTTATGCGACCTTCAGTTCTCCCTAGTTCCAGAGCATTTTTGTCACCCAAGAGGAAACCGATATCTGTTAGGCAGCCGCCCCCCCAACCCCAGCTGGTGCGACCCCTGTGCATTTGCCACTTCTGGATGTTCAGCGTCCAGGGAAGGGCTTAAACACCTTTCTCTTTGTTCTGTGCCATCCCCCGGCCCCTGTCTCTCTGAGTTCTGCCTGGTGGCTCTGGGCTGCCCCGCCTGCCTGCCTGACACATGTGCCCTCTGTTTTTGCAGCTCCCGACTACAGGTCCATTCTGAGCATTAGTGACGAGGCAGCCAGGGCACAGGCCCTGAACGAGCACCTCAGCACACGTAGCTATGTCCAGGGGTACTCACTATCCCAGGCAGACGTGGACGCGTTCAGGCAGCTCTCGGCCCCGCCCGCAGACCCCCAGCTCTTCCACGTGGCTCGGTGGTTCAGGCACATAGAAGCGCTCCTGGGTAGACCCTGTGGCAAAGGCCAGCACTGCGGGCTCCAAGCAAGTGAGTAACAGAGTGGGTTCCCTGGCCACTCGAACCTCTCCCCCAAGGTCAAAGGCCTTCTCCATCACCCTTGTGATTACCTGGCGTCTGCGGATACCCCTAAGGGAGCCGCGCCCAACTGTGTCTCCAGCAAGTGGCCTGGCGGGCAGATCCAGTACTCGGTGGGTGGAGGTTGGGATAAAATACGCCCCATGGAGTCGGTTATTCACCAGTGATGTTCACGTCACTGACACAGCAGGATTGCCTGAGGTGGCGGGATGCGGAGCCGCTGTGACCCTGGGGTTCCACGCAGCATGCCCAGGCCCCGGGCCTAGCCTTGTGATTCTTAGCTAAGGCTGTGCCTACTCTGATTGACTCAGTTCTTTCTCTTTACTTTCTCTAGAAGATTGCAGTGTATCCGTCCTCCAGTTTTAGAATCGTTGAGTCCTAAAGTGTTCGTCGTCATTGAACTTTTTTTTTTTTAAAGACAAGTCAAATGCAGTAGTGAGAAGGGGAAAAGAGTAGAACCAGGAGCTCGATCTGTGACCGACTGTGGACAGTCAATTGAGATAACTCACTGCCTTCGGACCAGCCACTGAACTTTTTTTTTTTTTTTTTGAGACGGAGTTTCACTCTTGTTACCCAGGCTGGAGTGCAATGGCATGATCTCGGCTCACCGCATCCTCCGCCTCCTGGGTTCAAGCAATTCTCCTGCCTCAGCCTCCCGAGTAGCTGGGACTACAGGCACGTGCCACCATGCCCAGCTAATTTTTGTATTTTTAGTAGAGACGGGGTTTCACCATGTTGACCAGGATGGTCTCGATCTCCTGACCTCGTGATCCACCCGCCTCGGCCTCCCAAAGTGCTGGGATTACAGGCGT